>MU284205.1:0-80375 GCA_022478815.1 Daldinia bambusicola
AATAAATTTAAATTTATAATTTATATATTATATATTATATATTATATATTATAATTTATAAATTATTTAAATTAATTATAAAATTTATAAAATTATAAATTACGTATAAAATTAATAGGTTATTATTTTATATAAAATATATTTAAAAACCATTTATTTTTTTATATAAAATATATTTAAAAATTATTTACTTTTTTTAAAATAATTTTTAATATTATTTTTTCATTAATATTATTTTTTTTTTATTATATTTTAATTATACGAATAACGTTTATTATATATTTTAATTTTTTAAAATAAAATTTTTTAAATAAATAAAATAATTACATTTAATATATATATTTATTAATATTAAAATTATTTTAATAATAATATTATTTTTATATAAATAATTCGTAATAAACTGCTTAACTAATATACCTTTATAACTTTAAAAAAAAAATTATAAATAATATTATTATAAATCTATATAATTACAATATATCTTTATTAACAAGCTTCATTTTAATTACGAGTATAATACCTCTTAACACCCTGGAATCATACTGTTCTAGGACCCCCCCCCCACCCGTATAGGTACCTTACAGTGAAACCAATACAGTGATGCGTTTATTGAATGTATCTTCTAATTTGGTAAGGTACAAAGTACCTGTAGCTACAGTGGTACCTTAGGGACCTTAGGTACGCCGGGACCTACACCGGGGCCTACGCCGGGACCTACGTTAGCGTCCTGCAAGGCTGAAAAGGCTGATAAAATTCACCCCCAGCTTTTCGAGCTTCTTCATTAACACAACATCACCATTTTACCTGACCTATCAATATGGTGGGACGTGTCTGCAAATTTTGGCAGCAGGGCTATTGCCGAAATGGAAGTAAGCATGAGTGATTGATCTTTTTACTTCTCTATAGTGAAACTAACACATATCGACGTAGACGCCTGCCGCTTTGAGCACTCAGACGCCAACGCCAATGCTAATGCTAACGCGAATTCGAGCCCGTTCGGAGCTCCTAACCCTAACGCGAACCGTTTCAGAGTCCTAGGCTCCGGAGGTGGTGGAGGAAATAGAAACCTAGAAATCCCTTACAAGATCTCTACAGATATCATACGACAGGACTTAGGACCCGAGAGGCCTTCATGGATGTTATCGTGCTACGGCCCAGGGAAGGACGCTCCGGAGCAATTATTCGGAGGATACCCGCGAGAACAGAGCCCCGAGGAAGTTATGCTTTATGTTAGAGGATCAAGTAATCAGCAGCAGGCTGTACGGATTCCCATTATCCCTTTCTTTTCGCACTGCTGATGTTTGTGCTAGATGTCCGAAATCGCGGCTCTCATCCAACAAGCTGAACAGCAAAACCAGACGGCCCTAAGCAACCTTGACGGCGCACTTCAATTTATCCTCTCTGCCGAGAACACGCACCCGAACCGTATAGATATATGCAGACAGAGCAATCCACAGGGTAACACTAGTGGAATATTCGCAAAAGACACGGCGCCTGGCCCCCAAACAGCGTTCTCAAATCCCCTCGCTTCCAACCCCTCCTCGTCCGCTCCGCAGTCAAATATGCAATCAAATCCTTTCGGCGGTGGTACACCTTCATTTGGTCAACCGTCGGCGCTGGGGCAAAAGCCAAATCCATTCGGTGCAGCATCGTCTACTCCAGCATTCGGCCAACCCTCCACTCTGGGGGCTCCGAAACCCGTTTTCGGGCAATCATCACCGATGGGATCGGGTGGTCCCGCGTTTGGACAGCCCTCGGCTCTGGGTCAGAAGCCAAATCCTTTCGCGAGCAATGCTCCGGGACCAACTGGTTTTGGCCAAACTACCCAGAGTACGTTCGGACAGCCGTCAGCCTTGGGGCAAAAACCGAATCCGTTTGGAGCACCTGCGCCCTCATCCGCTCCCAGCCCCTTTTCTTCGGCAGCGTCGACTTCGGGACCTAATCCGTTCGGCCAACAACCGGCCGTTAATCCTTTTCTTCAGATAGTGAATGCGCCATCGTCCGATCAACAGATGGATACCTCGGCTTCTACCCCAGCTGCCAGTAATCCTTTCAATCAGGCACAATCGAACTCGCCTTTCGCGCCACCGACTACGAACCCTTTCACATCCCAGCAACCATCTTCGTTCGCACCTCCGTCAAGTAACCCTTTCGCTCAAGCCCAGACACAGTTACAACCGCCACCACAACCGCAAGCTCAAACACAGGGTACGCCCGCGACATCGACAAATCCATACGGACCGAATAGTACTAAGCAGCACCCGCCCCCTGAGAACTATATTTCGAAGACTGTGAACGGGCGGATTATATCGTTTAACGGGCAGCCCGTGATATATAAGTGGAAAGTGGATGAAAAGTATCAAGATGCGAGGCCCCAGGACGGCGGTACGCATCATCCGGTACCAGGCGTGCGGAACGCGGATGGATCGTGGCGTAGAATCTTTTTCCCCCAGGGCCCGCCCGGGTATAACAAGGATACAGAACCGGACCTTGCGATGTATACACCAAGTGTCAAGGCGGCATATGCTGCCATGGCAGCTACTGGCAGATTCGAGGGAGATATGCCCGAAGTACCACCTCTAAGGGAAGATTGCGTCTGGAACTTTTGAGAGCAGCACCATTTTTTTTAAAGTATATTGAGATGGCCGACATGCGTTATGTGGAAGAAGAGTTACATATATATCAACTTGCCTTGTCAGGAGGAATAGACTACGAGGTTTGCGGTCTATAGAAGGAGGTAATTTAGATACCCTGGAGTTATAATTGGGTTACGAATAGCACACTTGTTCAATCAACGGTAGGAAACGACGGAGTTAAAATATTGGCCTCATAAATTGGCTCAGGCTTGAATTCTGCTGCGGCGTAGTGCCTGCAAGCATGTGTAATTGCAGGCGCTCTCTAGAACGCAGCTGGAACAACACGGGTATCCTTGAATAGAGATCATCCTTCCAATACCCATCCGCGGCCCTTTTTCGCCGTTTCCCGTTCCCGAATTCTGCTTTTAAGCAGCGATGGTGACTTCGACTTCGACACCGGCCTCGATGTTGACGATGATCTGCTTAACAGTCTCGGTAGGAGCGTTAAGGCTATCAGCCGGGGTTAGCATATTTTACTCGAGCGTGATAAGAGGGGCATTGATGTAGTTAGGAATGATTGGCATACTCAATCAGGCGCTTGTGAATGCGCAGCTCGTAGCAGTCCCAGGTCTTGGAACCCTCACCACAAGGGGTCTTTCGAGTGGTAACCTTGAGGGTCTTGGTAGGGAGACGGACGGGACCCTTAACGCGGAGGTCCTTGCTCTTGGCGCGCTCGATGAGCTCGCTGCAGACCTTCTCGAGAGAGTTCACCTTGCGGGAGCTGAGGGTGATACGGATCTTGTGAGTCTTGGCCTGCTCGCCGGCGAAGTCCTTCTCGGGCTTGTTGTAAGACATCTTGACGTCGGGGGTTTTTTTTTGGTTAAGAAAGAAGAGGCTAGGGTATTATATTGATTTGGCGACGAGAACTTGCCCTCACGACTCGAACGGTATGACGTTGCGGCAAAGTGATGAAGGCAACTTTGGTGTTGGTTTATAGGAGGGGAATTAAAAAAAAGTTGGCGATATTTCGCGAAAAAGATAATGGACCTAGAAAGAATTCCTGATGTGGGTTCGGATAAGGGCTTAGAAGTGGGTCCAGATTTTGCGCTTTCTTCGCCGATAACGATAAGAGGTCATTGATACCAATTGATGCGCTCATACCTTAGGTAGCCTTAACCTACCTGCGTATAAATTAATAGGTATAGGTAAAGTAGGTAGGTGATTTCGTTATGTAATAGTGGATGTTAAGTACATATACCTAAAGCTTGACCTATTTTTATCCATGTCTCGTAGTTCATCTTATCCATAAAGTTACGTACCTAAACATTTACAAAGAGTCATCCGGTAAGCATCCGTGATGTAGGCCTAGCCAGATCACCACCTCGATAACACTATTTAAAACTTGATGAAGAGTTACCAGGCGCCCGGGGTTTATTCAACTTAATACGGCTTTTCTAGAAACATCAACAAGCAGTCGAGACATCCTGATTTACTTTGCATGTCACCTCCCATGTCATGGCGGCCCTCCCTCCTTTTGCACCCTTTCCAGAAGCTCCCTGGAGGAATCACATCGTTCCCGAGGAGTGGGAAGCTTGCCTAACTAACTGGCTCGCGCTGATAGAAGCTCACCTTTCTCTATCCAGCGTCGAGTTTGCTAGCTCGTCCGCCAACGATGAAACGTTACTATCTTTCCTCGTCTCTTTCGTGACAGAAGCCTCAGCGAACGGTGCCGTCGTGCTGGGTACATCACAATCCGCGAAGTTGTTATTTCGCCAATGTTTTCTCCTAGCTGCTAGACTGCTACGATTATCTTCTCCGCCCCCTCCCCTTCTTCAGTGCGAGTTCCTTTCCGACTTCAGCCGCCTGTTTTCGAAAAAGAGAGCATCGCCTCTAATCAATCAGGCCTTCCAGAAGCCGCCTGTGACGAACTCCTTGTCTATTCTCAAAAAGTCATTAATCATTACGCTGGATTCGGGCCTTAATGGTGACCTTAAGACTTTGGAGTCTCAGTTAAAAAGACTCAACCATCTCATCCACGCATCTCCTGACATAGCCTCTTTCTTCCTAGCCGGGAGTGATTTTCTTGACGGACTTATTAGTTGCTACAAGATCATGAATCCTCCTCTGAGAAAGGCCATTGTGACAACGGCTTATTTATGTCTAATTGGCTTGACCGAGGGTAATCCTCCTAATTTTTCCATGCTGACTGACCAGCTTTACTCTCTTAAAGCCGCGGCCGATAGTCATAAAGCAGGGCCGTTGAATGCGAATGACTCTATGGTGGCAGAGTTGGTTACAGTTACCCCTATTCTTAAACAGGTTCAACACCGCTTCGAGGAGTCTAATTTGAGCACGACGCGATGGAAGTCGGCTCTAACTGCGTTGGAGGGCTTCCGAAAGCCTGGTGGTATCGCCAGACCGAAAAGAATGGTCCGACGAAAAATAGACAAGGGAAAAGGAATCATGACTGACGACGATGATATACTTGGAGAGATGAGAGTACACCACATGAGTCAAATATCTCAGATACAGGACCTGTTCCCAAATCTAGGTTCTGGCTTTATCTCAAAGTTGCTAGATGAATACGAAAACAATACCGAACAAGTTATTGCGCACCTCCTCGAAGATTCCTTACCTGCCCGCTTAGCTAATGCCGACCGCAAAGAAGAGCTGTTCGTCTATAGGAAATATGCCATCTTCATCATAGAACTGTGCTAATGTGTCTATAGGTCTCAGGAGAAGAGTAGGAGGAAAAGTCGCGATATTGCACCTCGACCGACGCCACCACTTTTACCTTCGGAGCGCCACAATGTATTTGATGACGACGAATTTGACAAGCTGGCAGTGGACATGTCCAACATCCATTTTGGGAAGCGAAATCCGGAAAAGTCGGCGGATGATGTTCTGAATGATCGATCCTCCGCTCCCAATAAGGCCGCTATTCTCTCTGCGCTTTCTGCATTTGACGCAGACGATGACGAACGTGATGACACTTACGACGTCGCGGATGCTGGATTGGTGGTAAATGACGGAAACCCAGAAGATGCCGATGACCAAAAACGAAAGGATGCAAGTGAAGAAGCTCTCTTCAGGGCTTATCAGTCTGACTCGAAAGTGTTTGATAGAGATGCGGTGACAAGACGAGGACAAAGCAGAGCAAAACTGAAGCAGCAGACGGGAATGACCGACGAGGCTATTGAGGGCTGGGCCTTGATGCTGACCAGAACGCCGCATCAGATGAGACAGTTGGAGATGAAATATAGTGCGTTTAGTGGCGACCAACCGGCTTTAGCCTCGACTGCTTGGCGTGCAAACCCGGCGGAATCTGCAGCTGAAGAGTCAGAGGTTGACAACGGGGGCAATAATCCCAATAATCCTCGGGGTGGATTTAGTAATCGTGGCCGCGGCCGTGGAGGTCGGGGACGAGGCAGAGGTGGCGGGGGTGGAGGAAATGTCGCCGGTCCATCTGGCGATAAAGATACCGAGAGCGCAAGGAGACGTAAGGAAGCAAACAAGGGCTCCAGAGCCAATCATAACAGGCGCAATCAACGGGCTAAGAAGATGGCACGTGGAGGACTTCCCGGATGATCAGGTAGCGATGTTCAGTGATAAAAGATATACCTAAATCCTGGAAAAGGGGTACCTCGTCGACAACCATCACATCTCGTAAGCAGCTATGCTAATCTTCGCTTTTTGGTTGATGGTCGGCCATTAGTACGTGCCATTGGTGTTGGCAATATACTTGTTGTAACCCCACTGGTATCTGGGATCCTTTCGTAGAGATCGTCATCTTTCAGGATGTGCGCATAGGGACTTCTCAACTCGGAATTGCCCGGGGAGAAGCCCTGAGAAATAGGGTCGAAGGCATGGATTGGTGCAGGAGATACTCCGCCGCTGAACGATGGGCTTATCGCTTCGAGTCCTACGTGGCGAATCAAGTTCGACGCGTCTCTTGGTGTTGCCAACTCCGATATAGATGCTATCTCATTGTCAAAATCCCCAGCTCTTACATCGTGCGCCCCGATCATAGACATCAACGATTCCCGAGAACTACGCCGACTTTCGAGGTATTCGCTAAAGCTAAAACACTGTGTACAGACCGGATAAACAGGCCAGCATTCTGCCTCGTCGCGGTATACGGGCAGCTGAGGCCGTCTTTCCTCACCACACCGCTCTCGGATGTCATCTAAGATGTCATATATAGGCGTAAAGAAAGTGTGTCGTGGTCCGGGGCCGTAGTATTTGTTTCGTCCCCAAAGTTGGCCAATCATAGCATTGGTCTCGGAATCGATAATCACGGCACCGCTATCTCCTTCAACCCCTATACCACCACGAATCCAGGCTTCTTCATCGTCGTAAGGGTCAGGTTCCTCTACGTACCACTCCCGAGATGCCTTTCCTGTGCCATTTCCTATACCGTCGACATACGCAGGTATGTCGCAAACCTGACCTCGCTGGAAACCCGAAGTACGCCCTGTTGAGTACACCGTCGTTCCAGATACGACTGAGCTCATCGAGGTTATCGGAGTCTCTTGCTTTTGGTTGGCAGTAGGGAACTTCCGGAGTATGTTGGCCTGCTGATACTTTGTAGAGACCAATGCCCAATCTGTAACAACCAATGGAGGTTCCATGTCGCACTCTTCCCAATATGGATCGTGAGAAACTCGAGTGGTCTTCAAGTCGAACCCGGAAGTCGCCGTCAAATTCCCAATGAGAAAGTTGAGGTTGATATTATTTAAAGGTTCGTGACTCTGATCCAAGCATCTTGCACGGTCCGCCGGGGATGGGTGCTCGATAGGTATTGGTTGAGTTCCTTTGCTCGCTTCAATAAACGGGTGAAAATTAACCAACCAAAAAGTCCCACCACCGACAGCCATGCAGGGACCTAATGTTGCAGTAACCTCATCGCCATCCTCTGATGTTGCTCCAATGCTATCCCCCATGCACGGAATCGTATAAAAGAAAGGGTTACGCGGACGGCAAACCTCATCCGGCATATCTTTACCTAACCCCCGCGACCATACAAGCCGATTTACCTCTCCGACGGAGAATACGAATGTGACCAAATTATGATGGTTTTTTGGTAATATATCCCGTACATGAGTTGCAATGACCAGCCTTCGAGCTTTGGAAACGTTTTGCTTCGTCATAATACATATGCGTCTGGAATTGGGCTTTCTCCCACGTGTTACAGAAATGACATGGCCATGACCGCACCATTTCGGAATAAACTCGACGAGAAATGGGAGGATACAGTGCTCCCATATGATAGGGAAACTGGCAGAATCAAGTAACTTGGAAATATCGCCCTTGTAATCTTCACCGCTTCTCACTGGACCACCTAATACAATTCATTAGCTACCATCCTACCCGAATATAATGCTCGTGGCTTACCTTTAGCTTTATTCGCCCGCTTCTTAACTATGGCCTCTAGTTGATCTCGACAACGCCTTTTTGAAAGATCGACAGCCGTCTTCATTCCGAATGCTTCCCCTTCCATAGCCTTAAGGTTATTGATGGATATCTGAGTCTGACCATCTGCTCCTGGTGCTGCCGGAGACGCTTTCCCCGCTTCGAGGAGGTTCACCGGCTTAAACGAATCATTCTGGGCCGCTGTAGTGTTGGCGTGGGCATATTTAAGGTGGCAATCGAGCAGATCTCTGGAAGCAAAGGTATCTTCTGCACAACCGGGCACCGGACATAGTAGTAGATGTTCACGTTTGACATGCCAGTTGAGCTCTTCGCTGGTTGCAAATCCTGCACTAGAGCATGGCCCCTTATCGCCCCAGAGGCAAATATGTCTATGCTCAATACTAGGATGGGTCTCGAGGTCTTTTTTGTTGGAAAACTTCGCCCCACACGTATCTCTTGGGCATATGTAATAACCGTCCGTGGAAGTAGATATTCTCTCCTTGGGTTGTAGAGGGCTAGGAGCACGCGACTTCGACGTTCCCGCAGAAAGAATCTCCGATGCGAAGTCTGTCTGGATAGAAGACAAGACGGATCCCTGATACGAAGACGAAGGGGAATACGCTGGGATACTGGCTGTGTCCGGGACACAAGGTACAAGTATTCCCCGTGAAAGATCAAGGGATTCAGTCTCGGTAAATTTGCTAGAGATGCCGTGCAAGTTCCCCGTTCTCAGAGCTACTGTCCCATTCCCTCCATCCGCCCATGGCGGATATTGCTGATAGAAAGGCCAGATCAGTGCCGTATCGTCCAAGCTGGAATCGGCGTCGAAGCCTCCAAATACGGCCGGCTCGATGCCACTACTATGGTGTGAAATTCCATTCGCATGGGAAGCCGCCTGCGCAACGCTCCCGGAAGCGGAAGACCCGATAGTTCCTAGGGTGCATGGGGTCTTAGACGTATGTTTCCGATTAGCACCCATGTCTGGTAACAGACGAGAGCGTGGCCGCTGCGATGGCTATTAGTTGACTAATAGGAAGGTTACTAGGTACTGTACCTAGAATAAGAAAAGATGCCTAAGTAACAGTGAACTTACCTACAACCCCTATAGAGGCAAATAAGAGTGAAAGATGCCTTGGTTCGTAAAATTCGGCCTTTTTTTTTATGCTACTACGGTTCGGAGACTGCCTGAGGTGAATGTGAGAGATTTCGATTATACATCCTTGAATTTGGGGGAATTCTAAGCTGACGAAGAGGCCTCCCTCGCATCGAGGCAGCAGAGTAGTATCGAGGCGCAGTAGCCTGTAGTTCGCAACCCATCTTCACCACTTAAATATGCCGAGTTTGTGTAATCTAATTGCCTTAAATGAGCTTATAGAAATCACTTGTCACCATTGTCGAAATCAAGCTGGCTTTACTACGTCAGGTGTAGCTGCTTATCCCTCCACAGCTCATTCTCCTTCATACGAATACCTACCTGGGGTAGCGATTGAATTTTTTACTAGTTCATGGCGTTTTCATGTGTTGTTTGAATCATTTTCGGTTGTCCTTAGTCGGCTCTTTACGACCAGGTTATCCATAGGATAATCTTTACAGAAAGAACAACGAGAGCACTTTTCCACATTGTATCAATGTCAGAAGTCAAGACGACAAAAGAGCTACCCATTGGTATTGATTGGCAGCCTAGAACTGTAGTATATCGCTAATCGTCTCCAATCCGTCCCAATAAAAACACACGATTGTGGGCTTTACCTGGTCCACCCGTCACCTCCTAGTCCCATAATAAAGTAAATGTGCTTTTTGTTGCAACCCCCAGACAAAAAGAACGCCTTAGATGAGTATTCCCACTGAACGCGTCCCTAGGAACGCCAAGCGCCAATGCGTTGATACAGATACAAGGTACCAGTTGGTATAATTAGAGTCGTACGTCCAACTTCTTCCTCTTTACAGTAATTCCCCGTGTTCTCTGAGGACTTCTTTCGCTATGCTTGTTGGCCATAACCCTTTCGTATGTATTGTTGGTAGTCTCGGGTTTTAGCGTGTGCATCTCTACTCGCCGTTACCTCTCCTTTTCGCTCTCACTAGCTCAGCAGCAAGCTCGTTGTTCTGGCGTTCACTATCCTGTATTCTTTGCCTCGCTGCCGCTCGGTCCATATGCCTGGCTTCTCTCTCCTGCTTGAGCTTATACTCGAGCTCTCGTAGTCTGAACATCCACCTGTTGTCGTCACTATTCTTTCCAGAAGAGTGATCACCGTTGGAAGTGCCTAGCCGCTCCAATTCAGATGCACCCATAGTAGAGGCGCTCCGAGACATGCTGCCGGGTCCGCTCTTAGCGCTTGAGCTAGGTGTTTCCAAGTGAGTGGTCTTGCTACGCGGAAGTTTTGATTCTCGGTGATGCGGTCCCGTCGGCACGGATGGCGAGGGACTACCCCCATCAATAAGGTCCTCCCGTGAGGACTTACTACTCGCTTTCCTCGATCCCGTCCAACCAGCTCCACGAGTACGTGCATCGTTGGCGCGCTGTAAAGTAGCATTCTCGATTTTCAGGGCTCGGTATGCGGTCTCGAGTTGGGATATCTTAGCATGTGCGTCAAAGTGGCCGGATGCGATGCCAGTGCGGACGATAGTCTCAAGACGTTCAAGCTTCTTAGATTTGGCGTCAAGGGTATTTTCGAGAGATTGGTATTCTTTCCACAGTTCACGCTCGACCGCCTTTATACGAGTTTGGAAATTTCCCACTATACCCTCGATGGTCTTAACGGCACTCATCAAGTTTTTGGCAAACCCGGGGAGCATTGTAGATACAGATTCCAACGAGGGCAGAGCGCGACCGTTGATGAGACTGTTGTCATGGGCCCAATCAGTGCCGCAGAGCGCCGAGAGACGCGTCCACAAGACTAGTAGTAGATTGTTTCGCTCGTTTAGCTGTTCCTTAAACGAAGCTTCGAGCTGCGCTATCTTCTTCTTGTCCGCCGCACGGCTGGTCTCGAGCTCAAGGATGCGCGAATCTTGGCTCGTGACGGTCCGCGATACGTGCTGGTGAGTGCGCTGGAATGTTTCGAATTGATTCTTAGTGTTACGATGAGCTTGGCGCTCCTTGTCGAGCATTTCAGCTAGTCTCCTAGATTCGAGCCCATGAGACTCGAGAAGCGCATCGCGCTGTTTAATTATACGGTCCTTCTCCAGCATCGAGTTCTTCGCGGCGTCAAGATCCCGAACCGTATTTTCAAGCTCTCTTTGAAGCTTAGCGATCGACTTATAACATTGTTAGCGAGATATCCTAGAAAGCCTGCAACCCTGCCTCGTAAATATAACTCACCTTGAGAAGGCTAGACCTAGTTCCATTCAAGTCGCCTAAAGCCTCACGTAAATTGTTCTCTAGCTCCATAAGCCTCTCTTTCCACTCCGTAGCCTCAACCTCTCTACTCGTTAAGCTCTTTCGGAGTCTTCTAGCCTCGTCCTTAGCGTTCGAAACTTCGCGATTGAGCTCATTCACAAATTGTTGAACTTCCTCCTTCTCGCGTCCTGCTACAATTTCGCGTTGCTTCCGTTCGTTGGCGAGCCGCTGCTCTAGTTCCTTAGTCCGATCACGCTCCTCTCTAAGACCTTGCTCGGCATTGGCGAGCGCCGCCTCAAGATCGCCTATTCGAATCTTATCCGCTTCCTGCTCCTCGCGTAAAAATGCGATCTCGCCCTGGCTAGATTCCTGCTGCACCCCGAGACGCTGCGCCTTATCGTTCGACTCGAGGAGTTTAACCTCGAGGTCCTCGGATTCTTTATTCGACTCGGCAAGTTCCTGTTCTAGTTGTTCTATTCTTCTTAGCTTCTTCTCCTGCTCATCTTCGAGCCTTATTAATGCCTCGCTCATCTGGCGCATCTCCTCCTGAAGGGCGTCGAAATTTTCCGAACGGTCTTGCAGCTCAATCTGCAACCGCTGGATTTCTTCGGTCTTCTGGTCGCTCTCGGCTTCCAAGGAGTCAATTTCCTCTTGGGCCTCTTTTCGTAGAATGTCGAATTCATTCTGAAGGTCAGCATGCTCTTGCAAAACTTCGTCTCGCTCTCCTTGTATCTGTAACATATCATTCGTTGTATTTTGGAGTTCCTCTTCTAGAGCGCCGTTGTGGTCTTCCAGCTGTCTCTTAGACTCGCTAATGCTATCCAACTCCTGCATACATGTTTGTAGTTCGCGCTGGAGCTCTTGCTTTTCAAATTTGAGCTCATTAATCCTGTCGCGGTGCTCGGCCAGTTTATTTTCCAACTCTTCACGATCAGGGTCTTCCTCTACCGTCATGGTGAGCCTAGTCCGGCCGCTTCCCCGAGATGCCGATCGTTCATGACCACCTACACGAGATGCTGATCGGTCCAGGAGGCTATCAATAGTGGAAGATGCAGGACCTGCGCGACGCTGCGCAAGTTTAAGGTCTTCAATTTCCTGATAAAGCCTCTCCTTCTCGCGGTTACGGGATGTGAGCATGGAGGTCTGCGCGCCGACTTCCCTGCGCAACTCGGCGTTCTCATGACGTAGTTGTTCGCTTTCTCTACGGAGTTCCTCGACCAGAGTTGCCGACTGGCTTGACGCGATGGTAGGATCTATCTCCCCGGATAGACCAGAAACGGGACGCGATCTCGTTGGCGAGGTTGGCCTGGCCTTCCGCGTTATATTATATATATTCGTTGTGTGGTGCAGGCCACCCCCAGGGGCTGCCGTGCCGTTCATCTCCTGTTTTAGTCGGAATATCTCGTCTCGGAGTCTTCGGTTGTCATCGTCCGCTTGCTCGCGACGAGCCGTTTCTTGCTCAAGAAGATCTTTATATACGTCAGCCTCCTCCTGGCGACCTAGACTTTCCCCGACACGCTCGCCGGCGCGGTCTCCCATAGATTTCACGGTTTCGGCTAGTTTCCACTTTTCGGCCTGGCTGGCCATGTTTTCATTCCTGAGCCTTTCTATCTCGGTTGCATATTCCTCGACACGTTCTCTCAGATACAACAGCTCCTCCTCCCGTTCTTGGGCGTCGGCATCAAAGGCCGGAGTCGTTGCACCGTCTGAGGAATAACCGCTTCTCGCGGTGCTCGGGCGATCCTCTTCGTCGCGAAGGCGTTTTTCTAGCTCTTTGACCCGTCGCCTAAGGATTTTGTTATCCCGTTGAATAACAGCCAACGAAGTCCTGAGCTCAACATTCTCCGAGATCATTTCCTTAACACCTTCTTCGGAGAGTTTGTCAAGACGATCAGAAAGAAACATGACCTTAAGTTTAAGATCAAAGTTCTCCTTTGACAGGCGCTCAATCGTACTGGACTGTTCCTTAAGAGTGAGATTTTTGCCGTTACGAGTGTTGGTGGTAGTGGCGGTACTGGTATTGGCGGGCGTATAACTAGACAAACTCGACACTTTCCTATAGGGCTGTTGAATAGGGGTTGCCAGGCCACCTTTTGTTTTGTATTCTTTAGCTAGAGACTCGGGCACCTCGACGTTGCGAACGTGTCTGGCAATGACAGTATCGGTGGGCGCCATCAGAGCACCTTTTTTAGGCTTCGGGGTTGCGAGTAGATCGATATGGCGGTCGGGCATAGGGCTCTCAACTTCCTCAAGCGGCTCCAAGGCGTCTGGTCGAATGGGGTCCGACGGTTCATCGAAACCGGATGCCATGCTACCAATACTTACGGAGCGAGACAGGGTGTTACTGGCGCTACGCGTTAAGCCAAAGGCTGGCAAAGCACCTCCGGATTGGAGGGCATAATCGGCACCCAATCCGACCGTAGCATCGCTTTCGACCTCTTCATTGCTGAGGAAGGAAGAAGTTGAAGAGCGCTGGCTGCCGTGTCTACTGCGAAGAAATCTAGGGCGTGTGCCGACCTTCAGAGAGTTTGAGGCCGTGCTGTTGTTATCGCTTGATAATTTACCCAAGTCCTGATCAGAATTCTGCCGATGGAGACTAGAAGCTTGGGAAGTTGAACTCTCCCTAGGTATATCGAGGGCCTCGCTCCCGTGCGACGGAACACTGCGAGCGTCATTTTCATTCGGCGTCGCCTCGTCGGTACGTTTGCTAGCCACAGAGATAGCTCTCGATACGCTACGAGCCGCGGCAGCAGTTGTAGGAGAGGACAAATTCTCTAGCGCAGACGTAGAATTGCCAATTTCGATACCATTGGACTCATCACGCTCGCGCGAGGGAAGAGGGCTATGTTCCGGTGTTAGACTTGGTACGACCGCCTTAGCATTGGATGAGGTCAAGTCGGTATGAGCATCAGGATGCAGGTCGGGTTGGTCGTGCGAACCAGAGAGTCGAGGAGATTGAGGCACTGCACTGGCTGCAGGGGCAGGTGTAAAAGAAGGCGATAATAAGGGCGCGGGTGCGGGCGTGTTCTTCTTCGTAGCATCGAACAGGTATGTATCGTCGATACCCCTTTCGGGACCAGGCACTTGAGTCGGCGAAAAAGGAGGGAGAAAGCTGGACTCGACATCTTCTAAATGAGCTCTAACTTGAAGTTCCTCGGTGACCGAATCGAGGTGCTTATCATCGTTGTCAATACAGGTGGTTTCGACGAAGCTACTATCATCCGGTGGCGTACGAAGAAGCACCGGAGGGTTGTTTTCCTTCTTAGACAAGGGGGTATCCGAAGGAGTAGCGGATTCGTGATGATCGGGTTCGGGAATCGCTTCGGTCGCGTCGACGGAAGTCTGGTCGATGCGACTCTCGTCTTCGGCCATGGTTTTAGCGACTTAATTTCAGTGACTTGGTTTTGGCGGCTGGGACTCGGCTGGGATTCGGTCTCAGGCGGGCAGCATCCAAGTCCAGTCCCGACAACAATACCATGGACCTAAGAGTAGGTAAAATGGGGATATGTAATATTGTATTTATGGTTAGTCAATGCCGTCAGCAGAGAAAATAAGGATGACACGCTGGCGGCACGGAGCAATGTCATATGGGTGGTGTTGGCGTTGGTGTTGGTGTCGGCAATATAGGCATATGGTACGTATGTAAACTTGAGTTTAAGGAGATGCGAAATACAGAATGCGGAATGCGGAATGCGGAAGTGTTAAAGATGACAAAGTTCAGAATTAATCAGAATTAACTCTCTGAGGTCGAAGTCTTCTGATATCGATAAGTACCTAACCTAAACCTTAAATTAAATCCGTACTGTCGCTGTTGTTAACGTTACTGTTTGTTTTCTTCCTCTACTTCTAAGTATGCAGATGTATCTTTACTTGATAAAAAAGAAAAGAAAAAGGATACCTCGATTGAGTTAAACAAATTTAGTAGCGGGATGCGAAAGATTATAAAACAAGGATTAAAAAATAGAAATTACGACGGGGTTTTATTTTCAACCTGAAAGTGTTTTTTTTTTTTTTTTTTCCTTCTTCTTCTTCTCTTTGTCTTTTCCCCCTTCTCGCCCGCAACTTACACTGACTGGACTCTCTGAAGTCGCGCTCGGCCCTCCCTCTGCCATGGTACGTCGGCGGGGCCGTTCTCTTAGCGCTTAAACGCTTAAAAGTGCCCCTGGCCAGGCGTTGCTAGGACATCAGCGGGAGGATCCACGGGTATCCGTTATATGTTTCAATTGCCCAATAACTCTCTGAGAAGGCAGTTAGAGTGCCTACTAGGTACATTGTAACCTGCTATGTAACCCACGTCTTAGATGTTCCGCATGTATGTACATTAGGTAGCTTGGCATATCCTGCATCTTGACTGACACTGCACACTTGCATCTTGAGATGGAATCTTGACGGGTACCAGGAAATAAGCCTCAAATCTCGACGCAGTTTTCAAATTCGAATTTATATTTCGGCAGTAGATAGTGAAGCTAGAATCGCGAAAGGCTTGCGGAACGTACTATAATCAAGTAATACAACCCCTGAAACAAATATATCACATATTACATTAGGTAGTTATATGCTAACGGTAAAGACTTAACCTTTAACAACCGCTTTATATTAGTTAAACCGGCTTCATTTCCTTACATCATTACCTTTAATATTAGCCCCGTACATCTTGACAAGTTGATAAAAGATACCCGGTAATACGTCCCTTTTGGTCGTTCATTGGGTACTGCTAGATGTATACCTAAGAGATATTTCCAATCCCGAGACCCGGCGTCCTGGTTCTTCCAAATTGTTCATCTCATTGGCTACCAGGTACCGGAGACTGGGTAAACCGTGGATTTGAAAATATCTACGGATTAGGCTCATATGGGTCTTTTTTTCTCCTATCTGATCTGCAAATCATCAACCAGGTGGCAGTATGCATGCTTCGGTATTACCTAGCATTGGTTTGGTTTATTGGTTCCATTCGAAGGATAGTAGACAGAAAGCATTCAATGACAACTCTGATATTCGTTGCCTGTCCCGGAGTTATTGAACACAGGCACATGTAGACATAAGCTAACAAGTCGAATACCAGGTATGGAATGTGAAATTAAAACAACAGTCCATAGATTCACGTAGATCGTGAACTTGTAAATTGCCCAAATTAGTAGGTGGGGGTTACGTTTGTAGGTGTCCGTTGCTAGAAGATGCGCTATATGGAGGTTACTTACATGTACCTGGGTGTGTATTGTAATGTACTTTGTATCTCTTATTCTCGCGGGTACCAACCTTAGGTAAGGTTACCTAACCTAACCTAGGTACCTAAGGTATTGTATTGTACAATAACTACCTTAAGTAAACTTACCTAATATTATACTCCTCACGCCTGACTTGCTCCCTAAAGTCAACTTATCGTGTGCCTAGGACCTACGCACCTAAGCTAAGCTAAGCTAACGGTTAAAGACTAACACCTAGTTATACCTAACATTATTTCCGTGTTTTCTATCGTCTTACCCATAATCTACCGAATACTTTAGGTAGTTTTGTTCAACTACCTTAGGTAGTTATCTCTTTTGTCGACTTTCTCTCGTCTAATATCAACGATGAGGTGGGCGTCCTGGGTGTTCGTCTTAGAGGTAAGACTACGTCCTCCGTTTCACGACACCAAAATGAACAACGCTGATATCTGGTATATGTAGAACTATATCGTCGGAAAGGTATCGTCCAGCTAGCTCACGTAATGGCTATATGATGATCGCCCTAACATACCGCCTTCCCCAGCTTATCCGATCCCCGACCTTTCAGCGAGGAGTTAGACGCGTCCACCAAACCGTAGAGGATATCAAATACGGCCGCGATCCGAGCGAGCCGCTGCGAGAAGGAGAAGCCACCCGTAGGCGCCATTGCAGTCTAGTACTAAAATATCAAATTCTGACGGTAAATGAGCAGGACATCCAACGGATTCTCGGTTAAGCGGGTTCATGTCACACTTTGTTGAAGAACTTCGCAACCAAATCCGCGATACAACTCGTCCTAAGAAGTGAACCATTTAGAAGGAATGATCACATTAATATCACCAGGACGAACATCCCTCCTTTGAATACTCGAGGCGGAAGATATATCGGCCAACTAAAACCAGGGAAATGACGCCGGCTACTAACTTTGGGAGGACTCGTGGTTCGTTTTGATGGCCGGAATCATGTTGAACAAAAACGTCCAACCACCAACACGAAGTCACATATACTACGATGGAAAGCCGGCATACCTAGCGTATTTGAACTTTTGCTACGAGGCTTAAATTTGCCTCGTAGCGGATCTAGCGCGAAAGTATAGGTTCTATGGGTGGTCCCATAAGTTCCTTACTGTCCGTCGAGGTGGTTCTACACGTCTGCGCACGTCTATCGGTAGAGGTTTAGAGCCTTTAAAGAGTATTTCGTTTCGCATACTTTGGCAGTGTCTTCCGAGATTTCAAAACTCACAAATTGCCTCAATTCTAACTTGCAGCCCTAAGCTTACAGCTTTCATTGAAGCTAGACTCTGAATGCGTAATTTATAGAAAGGAGATAGTTGACATTTCGCAGCTATAAGTCAAGATCATACGGCCCGTTAGACTCAGAATGAGTTTATTGGACGAATATGAAACCATACTGCAGCACAGCTACCTATCCATACGATTGATATATCGTGCAGTATTCCGCCTTCACACTAGGACCACTTCAGGACCACTTCAGGATCACTTCAGAACACACATGTTCCAGTCCCCATTCACGTGCATTCTCAAAGGGGAGGTGTGCACGATAAGCTGGTAGCGATGCCACTTTGGAAAGCCTGACGCAGACTCTCAATGCTGCTATAGCAGCCCAGTGCGCATGTTACCAACGCGCCGAGGAAGTAGAATATGTTGAATGCGTTAAAGAGCGGCCTCCTCATAAAACCCCGTCCCCATCGTTTCCATCCATGATCCACGTAGTTATATGTGCCAGTTGTTGGGTCGAAGCGCTCTTCATCTTCGATCATTGCGTCCTTTTTCACCCAGTAGCCTATGGCCAGCCACGCTGGGAAGGTGTAAGTAAAAGATAGGATGAAGAGTGCGCCAACCAGACCGACGATGTATGAAAATTGCGGCACGGCTGCTGCTATGATAAATGCAACCGCCCAATATAATGGAATTAGCGCAGCCCACCAAATCTTCCCCTTTTTGGTCGTTAACTCTGGAAAGCCCAAGAGTTCGTGGAATACTTCTACATATACAACCTTGAGGCCGATGTTGCTGTATAACACGGCTGCGATAAGATTGCTAACTAAACTCAAGATGTTTCCAGCTGTCTGCATTCCATACGCCGCAATACCTTGGACTGATGGGTTATAGGTGTATTGGCCTTGGTATGAATACATGAAGACGCCAAAGAAAATATAGATCCCGTAGATAAATGTCTCTGCAATAAGCAAGCTTTTCCAGAAGTCCAAAGGGTGTCTGGGCAGCGTCAGCATAACCATCATAATCTGGGCGGTTTCTTGATTCGCAAATCGCAATACCTCATCTCGGCCAGGAGAGCGGCAAAGAGCAGCGCTCCCCCGTATGCATACACAGCTATGTTTAACCCGTTCAAAGAAGCGACGAACCCCTCACCGCCTGTGGCCATTCCTGGAGGTGGCGTTCCGGCATAAGTTCGAATCGGCATACCGGGTGGCAGGCCAAAGCTTGCTTCCACTGCGGCATAGTTCGGTCCGTATACCACGGACGTCATACTTGCAGTCTAGTGAGCAATGACAGGTTCATCCCTATTAGTTTTATGCAGGGTGTCCTTACCATAGTATTACGAGTGTGGCCGTCAACCAGACGGAAAGATTAGCAAGCCAACCGAGTCGCTGCAGGGTCCTGATTTGACCCAGGACGAAGCCTGCAGCCATGAATATAATCATGCATGCCACAAAACAAATCCCCATACTCTCACCGGACGAGCCACGACTTATCTGGGAGATGCTCTGCCCATTGCTCAAGATAATAACAGAAACGGTTAGCAGCAGTTGAAGGGCTTGCGCGAGGTTAATGAAGTGACGGGCCCAGCTACCGAATATACGATTGAAGAAGTCACCGTATCCTCGACATGGATATCTGTCGGAGTCTAGTCCACAAAAGACTTTCCAGATGATCCAGCCGGAATAATATGACATTGCGCCGAATACGGTATACAGCGCAACACCCGGACCATAGCCTAGTTGCGCGAATGCCCAGCTGAAAACAAGAATTCAGCTTCGATTCCCATTATTGAAAGCGTAGAAACTTACGGAGCACCAGTTGGACCCAATATGTCGGTCGTAATCAGGTAGAAGATTGTTCCCCAACTCGCCGTCCTCAATGCTCGATTGGCAGTTTGTCGCTGAGCCTCCGTGATACCATTTCCTTGATCGCCGACCCCGGCAATTTGGAACTCCCCATTGCGACGGTCCTTCTCGTCATTCACGTTGGTGATGGAGCCAACTACTTCGGTAGATGCATCTTGTTCGATGTGGCCTTTGGAGAATCTCCCCTTAATAACGCTCTTGATCGTTTGTGGGCCACGGGCGACCTTGTACCTAGCATTGGCTTCTTTCTCCTGGGCCCGGGTGATTGCGGCATAGTACATGTACTCTTCGAAGCTGACCCCGCGATTATTCGTATATTCGTTTCCCACCGCATCATTTGCATCGTTTTCCACCTCCAAAGAAAACCTTCGAGGGTCGCCGCCGTCAAGAGCAAGATTTGCTGGTGGGTTAGTAGCCATTGTGATGGGGCGTTCTCGTATGAGTTTATGTTTCAAACAGCAGAGAAGAATCGAATTTTCAACTTCCAACCGATACTCCTCATAACCCTCTAATCTAGGCACTTTATCTCCCATCTCCCATCTCCCAGGGCCGTGGATAAGGGGTTAAGGATGGTCGCACAGAGACTATCCGTCCTACCGGGATGCTGCATGCAGCATAGTAAACAGATATTCAGCCCGGCAGATGATAAGCATACCTATAGAGCTACGCAAGTCTTTGCAACCTTCTTATATCAGAACTACGACCCGGCTTATCTCGTGCGTTTTTTTAGGGAAAATTGAGCAATTGCGCAGAGTATTATTATCTCAATACATCCCATTTAGGTACCTAGGCTATTCCAAATTGTACTTGCTGCATTAGATATCGGGGTACTAAGCAATAATCGCGAGACAATATTTTATAGCCAATCTGATCCCCATGCTTATCTTCTCTCCCTCCAGTGTTAACAACAATTACTAGTCTTTTTTTTATTTTTTTTTACGAAGCATGTGCAGTTCCATGTAACCCTTCTGCAGCGCAAAACCTCACAGCAATAGTTGAGCGTTTTAGGCACTAGTATTGGCTGACCGTCTCTTGGCTTACAGGAGTAAAAGGGAATGGTTTCAGATACGATGTAACATACGATGTATACTTCACCTACTAGTCTTAGCAGATTTATAGACATGTAAATTATCTGGAGCAGCCAATTCGGGTTTCCAGTGAAACCTTCTATTTCTACCTTAGCTATCTTATATACCTAGGTGATCTACTCCCTACCTAGGTAGGTCGGCATCTATCACAGTCGGGTCAAATCTTGTGGGTTCCATTGGCGTTGAGAAATGTAATTCAAGCTCCTGCGTTGGTACTCTACCTACCTCCTAACGTTATGCCAGGTGCTATGATTTAGGACCGACATTTACATACATACATATCTACATTGAGTACCTTACCTGCTCCCTACTTACCTAGCCTGCCTACCTACGCAAATACACCAGAGTCAATTATGGTGTCTACATCCAATTTCTTTATAATCCCTTGCTACTTGTATGCGCGGCGGCTTAACCTCGAATTGACACTGCGACATTGATACTTTCCTATACTCGCGGTGGCCTGACAGCGCTGGAAGTGGGAGGGGATGCCAGTTGATAATCGTCAAAGTACGTCCTTAGAATCCCAGAATCTCATTCGCCGTCGAAGTGATTCCTTTTGCGCCGCTGGTATCCGTCGCATCTGCTACTAGCTTTTTAAACCCGAAAGCTCGCAACCCATCGGTAGTAGCATACGAGCGAAGATGAGATTGGGTCTGTCTATTGATGTGGTCGGCTTCTCCTCTCCCGCCCGGAAAATCAGGGCCAGGAGTACCGTTCAAGAAAGCGTCCCTCTGCCGTACTAGATATCTAGCATTCATCTCGGTCAATGGACAGGCTGGTATATACAATACACTAGAGTCCGAGTTTCCCTTGTGAACTTTATCAACGGCATGGATGGCTTGCAAAACTGTTAGCTTTCGAATTGCGGAAGCATATAGGCTTGTTTCACTTACAATCGCAATGCCATACTACATAGTCACCTGGCCTGATGTTCGGGACGTGCACCATAGTATTTGCAAGGTCTAGGTGCGGGTGAAGAATATTATCTAACTCTTGACCGTGTCCAGGAGTCGCGCCATGCAGCTCACTCGTCATGTCGGCACCTGCATATTCCCAATTCTCCGTGGCAAGGTAAGCTTCAGGAGATGCTTGGCTAAGATCCTCAATGGGACGGAAAAAGGGACGAAGTAGTAAATATGCTGTTGAGAGTTTGATCGCCGGATTCACCATAAGCGTCCCCTCGAATGGTTGTGTGGTGCTCATACTCAGCCATCCTTGGAACATTCGGAACATTGAGCAGGCGCCTAGCCCGTTGTAATTATCAACGACAGCAGATACTCGCGTGCTAGCATCCCACGGGTCGTACTCTTCCCAGGCGCCTTCAAATATCTTATCATACACTCCGCCGCGGCCGTATCCGTTCAATTCCCATCTTTCGACACTGCCTCCGTCGATATGCGGGCCCAGGGCAAAATTGGCATCGCCAGGTTGCCTGATACGAAGCCGGTCGGCATATGATAGTGGTTGCGACATAGATATAGGGCTTGCGGGATCCGATGTGCGCCACAGTTTCATGAGAGCCGTTTGGACTTTGAGCAGGTTCGGATGTGCCCGAGCACGAAGTTGCGGCGCAGACCAGTATAATTCATACACTTGAGGGTCGTGCGGCGGGAAAGCTAGTATGTAGTTAGATGCTAAAATATTCATGTTCGACTTTTTTCATGGACCGTACCTTTTGTTTGGGGATTCTGTCCCACATACTCCTCGATTTCACCTTTGAACGACCGGGCTTCATCTTCCGGGAGCACCTCTCTGATAACGGCGACGCCCCTCTTCTCAATTTCGCCACGGAGTTTGGTAAGATCTTTGTCTAGACTTTTAAAACTGATACTTGGAATAATTGTAGGACCTCCTTCGGCGATTATTTTGTTCTCTCGTTTGAGCTCTGTGAGAAGTCTATTCCAGCTATTGATTACGTGGCTCTCATGACCGTGAACCAACGTTTTCTTAAGCTCTAGGAATCTCTGAGGAAGAGGCGGCCTAGCGGTGCCAGATAATGAGACAAAGGAGTCAGAGATATCGCCCTCCCTTTTAGTCTGCGTCTGGGTAGCGGTTGTCATAACGGATCGTATCTGATGGGTGGTTCTTATCAACGGAGTATGCAGCATAGTATTGTTGATGGTGAAATATCTAAGGATACGATTAGCTTCAAGTTGAGTTGGGGTGTTTTGAAGAGCGGGTTGATAACACCTGCCCTCCTAATATATGATATGGATTAGACGAGAGAGGAGAGCAGGTGAGTTTTGTCATATTATTTAGGTCATATCATGTAACTACTAGGTACCTAAGTTGCCTACCTAGGTAACTCGAATATAGATTCTGCTTCAATACCTTACCTATACCTGGGAGAGGAGATGTCGGAATTTCCTTCTTAGGTTCCCAAAATCCCGACAACAAGCGTAGCGGCGTTAGTGCAACGCACCAAGAACAGGTATAATATCATGATTTGAGCACCTTACGCCGACAATTTTTGACATAGAATAGCGATATAAAATAAATGCAATTGCAAGGTAGGTATGTTGAAGTTAGTACGCTACCTCCTTTCTAATTGCTCGTAAGTGTATAGTATAAGACCCCATAAAAAGTCTCCCTACCGACTAGGTAGGTAGTTATCCAGTTACATGACATCGGAGTTCTCATTGTTTACCAAGATTCTTAGGCGGGGGCTTGGCACGGAGTTGCTCAATTGGGCTAATCCGACTCCGCCTCACTCAACGTTCATACGATGTCTACTAGACAGCACAGAGTATGTGCAAACCTCACGGTCGGTTTATTCAAAAGAGTTTCGTGAAGATTTAGTATACGCACAACGCAGAGGGCGCCTGCTTTATATATGTGTAACTCTCTTAGACAATCCTCTATCTCAGGGTCCTTTCGGTTATTACCTTCTTAGGCCGTTCGCCGACATCCTAGTTCCCTCTCCCTTCCCGTATTCCGCCTTATTGGGAACGTCCTGCTGGGAATTATCTCCTCTTAGAAGCTAATACTACTCAGGATCGGCGTCGGAGTTGACGCTTCTGGGACTTCGCCGCCGGTCATGGCCATGGTCAAATTCATCGAGTCCGACTCGACAGGTCTACCCCTTAAGAGAAAGCAAGTTGCTCAGGCGTGTGCTAGGTGCCGACGCCGGAAGAAGAGGTGTTTTCACAATCAAGGCAACGAAGTCCCCAAAGATGGCCCACCAAGTTCAACTTCTGGGGACGGAGATACTACGGCTTGTAACTCAATTGGTCACTCTACTCCTTCACGATGCGAGCCTCTCCCAAGTCGTGACAATGCTCATAGTTCAGAGCGGCGCCCTTCTAGATTCGTTGGGGACCTGAGCCCCGAGGCAATCCTCATGGAGGCTACGAGTCTCTGCTCGACCCGCGATGTTTCAGTAAGGGGCGGCTTGGGGATCTGGCAGCCCCAAGTGCTCGAATTAGATAAGGAGGCTAGTCCACTCTCCTCAGCGGCACCATCGAGACAAGCCGTTCAGGACATGCTTAGAGCATACGTGCGGAATCACTGCCTTCCCTGTTGCCCCCCATCATCAGACTACGCAATCCTCCGTCGCATTTACTTTGATAAGCTAGATCCCATCTTTCCTATCCTCGGCCACCATTCCACAGTTCGACCCGAGGACGAGATAAAAGAAAAGATACTGCAGCAAATAATTAGCTTAGCAGCAGCTTCCGACCCAGAGGCTACGCGTCATCTTCGTTTAAATCTTGAGGGGCCAGTTCTCTCTCGGCATGACTTCTGCACGCTGCTCTCGGATTCGATCCAAACGACTATCGATGCCGGCCTCATCACCGACCGCATATTCTTAACTCGCATACTAGCCGCCTTATCATTATACATGCAACCTCGGAACTCAGACGAAGCCGATATCCCAGCGTTGCTCAACAGTCGCGCAGTTCACCAAATGCATACTTTAGGACTGCAGATGGCTTCTGAAGAAAGTCACGCGAATAGCCAAGCTACAAGAACGCTACTATGCTGTCTCTGGGCGTTAGACCGTCTCAATGGAGCATTTTACGGACGTGCTTGTCTCATTCACGAACGAGACATCGGGTGGAACCTAGAGGATTGCATCGCAACGCAAGCGCCACTCTTTCGGTTATTCTTGATGGTTATTGGTCTTCTCGATAAGGTTATTGCTTTATATCGCCCCGGAAATCGGAAAGAAAAGGAATTCATCGTCGAGCTACCTATCTTCGAGCAGATGATCATTGATGCAGGAGCGGCTCGGGCCGCAAGTTCATGTCTAGGTAAGGAAAAGACCTTAAACGTCTGAAGGAAAGCTCGCTTACTTCCACTTAGCCTCGCTCGAAATATTTTATCATTCGGTTGCCATACTTTCGAGCCAGTCGCCGTCCGAAAACCGGTCCACGGCTCTTCCGGCACCGGCGACGAACAGCCGTCGATCCTTAGCAGCAGATCGTATCACCTCCATCGTCGGGCGGGAATTCGTGGGTCAGCTTTCGTACTTGCCTATAATTCCGTATGGCGTATCTTTGTCGCTCAGTGTGTCTTACCGGAAAATGCGCCACAGCAACATACCGATGTACAGAAGCAGAGGCAAGCAATCCTTCATGGCAAATACGTCGCTGCTGAAATCGATGGACGACACTTTTTGGACTGCTAAGACCACGGTGGCAATGGCTGAACAAGTTCTCCAAGAGATGGACAGGGCGGTCGCGTCGTTAACGCAGGAGACCGGTTGGGTTGATACTTCGAAAAAGGGGGAGGCGGCACAGCGAGATCGAGAACTACCGCCCCTAAGCACCGATGACGCTCTTAATAGTTACAATACTAACCAAGCAGCGATCGACTTGTCAGTCCTCGAAGGAATTCCAGATGTTGATGTTTTCGGTCATTTCGACCCAACGTTTGACTTAGGCGCTGTTGACGCTGCCCTCGAAGGAAATCTCGACTTCGGAGCCTCTTCCAACTGGTTTGACTGGCAGCAACTGTGGGGGTAGATGTTGAGTAGATGTTGAGTAGACGAAGTTTTGAGAGGTTACATAGCATCAGCCATGGTGGGTTTGGATTATCAGATGCATAGAATACATACCTAGGTACACAACCTTATGCAGACAGAGATACCTGTGTATATCTCCTGTACAAATTTATATCCATGTTAGGTACCCAGTAATAACGAATCCCTGCCATCCGATCTTCGACACATGCTGCGTAGGTAGAGACTGACTCAGTCCAGGTAATATAAAGGATTCTTGCACTCATACATACCTAAGGTACCTAAGGCAAGGTATTGTACAATACCTTAGGTACCTTAAAACCCCCTAATACGCCCGGGGATGGAAAGGAGGCGAATTGAGTTGAGACCACAAACTATGAAGTGGCAATGATGGAAATCAGCACTCCAATCGCAATACAATACGACAAACCCCGCATTGCCGAAAGATCTTTTCGAGTAAACTGATGTCCGGATCAAAGGAGTGCTTTTATAGATAGCGGGATTTAATGGGCTTGTTCCTCACTACTCGATATGGTCATCTAACCTGGGTAGCTTATATTGCATAGTAGAGGCGAAGATATAATAGCTACCTCCTACCTAAGCTACCGTTTTCGGGTATTTAACCTCGCCCCCTGTGGAGTTCGGTCTACGAGGACGACATGATATTTGCGCCTTGGCACGGAGTAGCTTGGACTCTAATCCAAAATGGCGACGCATACAGCCATGGCCGTTAGCCTCGCGCAAATCGCCAAAACCATTGATCATTCCTTATTGCACCCGGCCATGACCGATAAAGAAATCCTTGCCGGTCTAGAGATCGCTAAAAGGAACAGGGTCGCAGCGGCATGCGTCAAACCTTACAGCATCTCTGCGGCGAGGGATGTCCTCGACGGTTCTGGCGTCTTAATATGTGCTGTCGTGGGATTTCCTCACGGGAGCAGCACCACGGCCATCAAGGTCCTCGAAGCCGAAGATGCCGTGAAAGCAGGTGCGCACGAGATTGACATGGTGGTCAACGTTGGCAAAGTTCTTGGGGGTGATTGGGAATACGTGACAAACGAGATTCGCGCGGTGAACGATACCGTTCTGAAGCACGGCGCCATCCTCAAGGTCATATTTGAGAATAGCTTTCTCCAAGACGAGCATATTGTGCATCTATGTAAAATATGTACCGTCCTACCAGTGGCTTTCATAAAGACGTCAACCGGCTTCGGATTCATGAAGCAACCCGACGGCTCATACGCTTCCCAAGGAGCCACTGTGCCGCGCCTGCGGCTGATGAAGGCCAACGTTGGGCCAACCGTTCAGATCAAGGCTTCTGGCGGGATACGAACCCTAGACGAAGTAATGGGGGCTATATCACTTGGCGTAACTCGAGTCGGCACGTCAGCTACCGCGGCCATCCTCGAAGAAGCGATCCGACGGGGAATTAATACACCGCCTGGTTTCGCATTGGTATCCCCGCTAGATACTAGATACTCCTGAGCGAGTGAAGCGGTTGCAGGCTCTATAGCTCAGAGGAGGGTGGTGTTATATAGAGTATACACAACTGGTAACGCCTAGTTCAACAACTCAAATTTGGCTACTGCTTCACCTATATCTAGTGCATCTATAGGGGTATTCTATTTAGAGTCATCTTGCTACTCCATGAATTTTATGCCTAGATAGGTACCAAATAATACTAAATAGGCCGCGAAGACGCCAGAAAGAAGATTATCGGATTTAATTCTACCTGCCCATATCAAGTCAACGTAAACTTTTATCTCCTATATCCCAGCTAACATCTTCGAATCGGACAGCATCGTTGCCATCACGAGAGCTTCCATCCTTCAACTTGGTACAGCATGTAGTCCATTTTGCCCAGCGGCACACCCTTCATTCTCAGAATAGCGTACATGGTGGTCAAATGGAAATAAATCGTCGGCACAACAAACTTGGTAAAATCTGTCAAGTTGTTTGTTAATAGGTATTAGGTATTAGGTATTGTCAATATAACGTTCAGAGCCGTGTCAAAATAGGCACGAGTTTATAGGAAAGGGGAACGGTATTGCTCTAGGTACGTACTGCATTTAGTTAGCTCTCGCATCAATAAATATAATACCTATAGCCAAGTGTACTTACCAATCTTTTATATTTTGAGTGGATTTTGCCGGGCCCACGGCGAACGTGAGGGTGTCAAGCTCTTTTCCGTTGACGTCCTCTGGCTTGATATCAGCAAGCAACTTGAGGACGTCGGCGATGACGCTACGGCTCTCCTCAAGAGACCATTCAGCTAACTCCGTAGGCACTAATTCGGTGCCGACCAACCCGTGGACTGCCCTTCTGGCAAACAGCACGACGACGCCGACCTGCTTTGAGAACGAGTACATATCCGGGGCCAAACTGGCAGTGAGAAGCTCTTCTATAGGCGTGCCGGTGCTTTTCGAGTACTCTTCGGCTTTCTTAAGAATGTGTTCCGCGGTTCGGGTGACCCGAGTCAGAACAGGAATTGTCTGGTCGTAAAAGGAGTCCATGATGAACTAGCAAGCCGATTGTAATAAGAGCGTCAAGGCGATAAGAGTTTCGAAACTACGTAAAGTATCTTGTATAGGCTAAATTGTAAAGTAATTTCGTTGCAGATGGTCTTCCTAGACTGATATCTTATATACCTTCATCAGTCTACGGCTTCATTACGGTTATAGACATTAGTAATATCAGTTAGAGGTATATTCCTACCCCCGTATTTGAGAAGCGAATGAAACGTCGTGCCCGTAAATCTCACACGATACTAAACCATACATGGATTGACATTTCTAAGCGGCTGCTTATAATTGCCCCGTCAAGCCTCTCAATTAATAATGTCGTTCTACCTTGTTCTATATTCGATTTCTTTTTTTAATAGATGCCCTCATATTCAGCCGAAACTTCGTATTTGGAAAAATAATTGTTGCCTGGTGGTACATTCTGTGAACATGCAGTGGCACAGTGAAATCAAACCATATGCACGCCTGTCTGGCTCAAACGTGAAGCTGGGTGGAGTTCAAGGGTAGCGACACCGTGTGATGCGTGAAAATAAGAATAATTCATAAGTAGCGCAACAACTTGGCTACCTTAGATAACTAAAAGCATACTCCAGGTACCTGCGTACAGACTAGATCTTATGGGCGCATTGGCCAAGGGTGTCTTGGCGTGACCGTGCGATAAACGTCCATAAGGCGCAGGTATATCCTGAGAGAAAAAAAAAAAAAAAAAAAAAAAAAGTCGTCGCAAGTAGTTTCTCCTGGTTACAAACCAACACTCGGTCAGACAAGCCCGCCGGATATTACTTAATCCTTTGTAATCCAAAGCCAGATGACGGGCTTCTGTCCTGTACGTCCTGTTCGCGAACAGTCCCAGCCCATATCTTTTATGGTTTTGGCCATGTTAGATTCGTTATCACCCGAAAAGGTGATTCCCCTATACCATCTCCCGTTCCCTCCTTGAATCACCTCGGTGACCTTGTTCTTCTTTGGACATGGGTTTAGAGCTCCAAAGCCCACCAAAAGCTCTGCCAATGTTGTGTTGACAGGCACGTGGTAAGCGCCGAAGGTCATCGACATGCCCTCAGGGAGTCGCCACGGAGCAACTGACGATTTGAGAATATGTAGCTTCGTGTGTTCGGGCGGGAAAAAGTAGTTGTATCCGGGCTCACAGCCGACACCACCGGTAGAGTTGTTCAAGTTCAGAGCTGGAGCATCGAGATTGACAACCGGATGAGGGTTCGGCAGACGAGGTCCCTGGCCGGGAAATACAGGAACTGGGAGATTATATCCATTCTGAGGGATGACGTAGACCGGAGCCTGACTGTTTGGTCCAGGGGCGACACCGGCGGCTAGACTAGGGACACCATGGCTCGGGAGGTAGTGGTATCCACTGGAACCGGCATAGACGACGCCGGGAATGACGTTGCCAAATGGAGGACTAGAATTCGGGTTTCCAGTCTGATCCTGACCGAACTGCGGGTGCCACCCATTCCCAAATCCCTGGGCGGTCATGACCGGTGTGAGGATAGGGGTATAATACGTGTATTCCCCGGGATAGTTGACGGCGGAGGGATAAAATTCGTTAAGGAGCCCTGTCTGCAGTCCAGTATCGCTATCCTCGCTAGAAACGCTGCTAATTTCGAGTTCCGTTTCCGTGGTATTACCAGAATATCCGTCTTGTTCGTCTATTGAAGAGGCTTCTGCTGTAAGAGTTAGTGGTTAGGACGAATACATATAAAGATAATGACAGGGGTGGTAGCTTACCAGCCGCGTCACGTTCGTTGGATAATAGGGATACGGCGAGTCCAGGGACGTTACCGTCGTTATACCCGATAAAAATCTCGATATGCCAGAGCTCACAATCCTCGGAGTTGTAAAACGAGCCAACTACTAGCCAAGCCCAGGACCGTTGAGATGGATGGATCCAGAAGTGTTGACCAACAACGAGCTTCGTAGCCGGGTAAGGCAGTTCGATAGGAGCTTGTTGGGAATCCAGCTTGAAAGATTACAAGAGTATGTCCGCTTAAATATCTGCTCAGAACCCTCGAGTGAAGTGGTATACCTCAAGTAGGAAGTAAGAACCTGTGTGGAGAGTAGCGAAAATTTGTAGTGAAGACTGTGTAGATTTTCGCCCAGGACAGTGTCACAGCTGCTGAACTGTTGAGACAGCGCCGTGTTTGCTTTCGCTCACAGTACATCCAGCTAATAAGAGACTCAAATGCGGAATGGTAGGCTATTAACATTACCAGACGAATAAGGGTGTTTTATTCGCCAAGGGAACCCTTGGACAGACCTGGTGGTAGAGGCACAGGATGAATCGTCTAGTATTCATCACCTGCTAAGTCACTCCTCCGTCACGACTCTTATCCGAGCGGCGCTGTTCTTGAGATGGAAAGTTTTAGCCTGCGATGCACCAAGGCCAGCCAAAACTTTCAATATCCAGTGCGGGATCAGAGCATAGATTAGAAGGTATCGTAAAGAATTAACATAGTCCCCTGAATGAAGTAGCGACCGTCACGTACTGCAAGAGAGTACGGCGTTATGGCGTTCGACGCTATAACTCGGAATGCCAAGAACCATGCAATGAAATTGTCGATGAATGGAAAAGTGACAAAAAAGAAGTCTGACTCATTTGTCCTGCATAAATCGATGTTGAGTCGAGTTGCGTTAGGTACCCAGTCACCCAAATCCAATACTAAGTGGTACAAGTGAGCGTAAGGACAGTCACCTGCGAATTGCAACAGACGTGGGCAGATGACCGGGCAACCAATCCCTAGAAATATTCGCTAGGGAGTTAGTCATTTAAATGATCTCGGCTTCCCACAACATGTACCATTTTTGCAGACATCGTTAAAACAATAATCTTAGCACCAGATTCAGTTAGTAGACCAAGCCTGGGACGTCTCATTGTAAGTTCGCTCGGCCACTCGAAATGTGCAACCCTCCTCCCCTTCCAAAAAAAAGGGGGGGGAGGAGTGGAGGGAAAGGGAGAAAAAGGATCAAGAAAGCGGCTCCATGATGCAACCAGTCAAGAGACTTGATCCCCCGATTCAATGCCGTAAGGACTCATACTAAGCAGGCTGTACGGGCAAAATATTCCAACAATACGGCTATACCAAGTCTTAAGCTTAGTCCGCAACGTTGATTTCTTCTTCAACCATGCGAACCGCACCGCCCTTCCTCTCTTCTGTCACTTCACTTTTAATACGACGTCGCTTTTCAACTTCGGACACAAGTCCTTTGAGATATACCTCAGCTTGCACGGTTGCACTGTAGGCGATAGCTGTCCAGCTCCAAACGTTTCTCTTCTCCGGGTCGGCTCCAGCAGCGAGCAGCGTTCGTAGCACAAGGAGGTTGCCATTGCTGCTAGCAAAATGTAGAGCAGTATTCCCATCGACATCCGCATTTTTCACCGCATTTTGGGCTCCTCCCGGTGCGTACGTGAGAAGGATCTGCAGCACGGTGTCGTGGCCCCCCATGCTAGCCTCCATAATAGCATCTCTACCTTGGATATCACGTCGAAGAATGGAAGAGGGGTCACTCTCAGCAAGGAACAAGACAACTTCAGTATGACCTGCGGCAGCGGCTAGCATCAAAGCCGTTTGATGCTTCTCGTTCAAAGCCGGCGTAGGAAGTTCGTGGCCAAGGGCAACTAAGACCTTGCATACCTGGAGGTGGCCGAGGCTGGCGGCAAGGTGGAGACTCGAATTAGAAAGACCGGTTGCGGAATGGTCCGGGTTATGGATCAAATCCGGATGGGATTTCACAATACGACGGACAAGAGAAGCGTCATTACTATGAACTGCTCGTCGCAACCTTTCGGATGGCTCGATCCTGAGGTTCGTCATGTCAGCTTTTGCGGAAAAGTACCATAATGTGCATGAGCCAGGAGAATGATACTTACATGATGTTAAACCTACTCTACTTAGCTGAACACTATCCGCTAAAGACGCAACGGTGTGGTGATACGTAGCCGACGAGTCAGACCACAGCACCGGGCTGACGCCGGCGCATAAGGTAAACCTACCGTTTAGCAGGCGGACTAGCAGACCAGGTAGATGCTCGCAAGCTGAAAATAGCTTTTGCTTGATGGACTATGCGGCTGAAACCTTGAGAGGCGTAGAACCGACGAGGAATGCGATAATTATCACGGCGCTTGTGTCAGAATAAAGTCGAGATTGGCTGTAAAGTCTCAGACAAACATGAGCAGAAGCTGACGTCGTCTTGTACATTACAATCTACCTAACCTAACCTAACCTAACCTAATAATAGGTACAATACAATAGGTACAATAGGTACAATAGGTACAATAGGTACAATAGGTACGATAGGTACGATAGGTACGATGCAATACATTGATAAGTCCCTTCCCCCGCAAACGGGCAGGAGGTAGTACCTTCTGATTGTTAGGTAAGTATTCGAGTACCTAGCCAGGTACATACCCCACCTACGTAGTATCGTTTCAGTTTTGACATGCCCATCCTTGTTTCCCGCATATCCGTCCGCGGGTTGCCTACCTGGGTACGATATATACTCCAGATTTCGTACCTGAACAATCCCCTAGGTACATCCTAAGGTTAGGTAGTCACCTAACTACCTAATGTAGGTACGTTGATATCAAAGGATATATCTGTTTACCTCTTTACCTGTCATACATACCTACATATATTAGGTACCCAACTATCATGTTCGGTATAGTAAAACTCTCAAGCTTGTTACTCACCAACAATTCGAATTATAATGTGAATCTCGGAGAAAACATATCTAGGACTACGCGAGGTAGTACCAAAGTATGACAAGGTGATGTTATTCTTATAGTTGTTGGACGAGATACATGTAATAATTGACATCTTACAGCAGTAGTCGTGTCCAAGCTTACCTAAGGTAGGCTTTCACGCAACCAGGCTCGATATAAACGAGTTGCAAGCTGTGGCTTAGGGTGGTAGTATGAATAGAGATATGATAGGTTTACCACGGACCTTCCGCCCCTTACAGCTTCGAGGCTGAATCGGCTTATCTAGGACACTTTCATTAAATAATATCAAATCCCCTTGGGCTTACCTATGGATACGTCCGATGCGGTTGTGTGAGTTGGAGGTGGGCAGTGATTGTCACTTCTGATGTGCGTCCGAATCTAAGCTGCCGAGGAACACCTAGACCAAATTTTTACGTCAAAAATATTATAAAGATTGGAAGCCATGTCGACGCTATTACTTAACAAGATATCGCAATGCGGCAATATAATAAGAATCAAAGGGAAGGGGTCATGGGAGAGGTTGGAGGTTGTTGGAGGTTGTCAAAGGTGTGTCATAAGCTGAGAATCGCTGACAGTACGTCGGCTAAGCGATATCCTTTAGAAGGAAAGCGTCGGGTTAATACGGCTTTTCTCGACCAAGTAGCAAAGGCAACAGAGGCAGGATGCAAGATCATTGTGAAGATTTATGTACGTAAGAGGTTTGATACTATTCCAACTGATATCTCGTAGACAACTTAGGTAGGTACCTCCTTAAGGAATAATACTAGGTTTTATGACAAGAGGCTCCAGGAGAAAGCTGCAGTATAGACCTTTATGGACTTATTAAATTTTTCCCTTTTTATTTATTTTTATTTTTCTTTTATTTTTTTCTTCTCGCATGCCGATGCCGGTGGTGGTTAGAAATCTTTGGCTTAGGAGGGAGATAATATTAGCGATGACGACGGCTGCATTAAGTCCAGGATACTTAAATTTTTATTTCTACCATCTTACGTACTGCATTCTTGGTACTGGGCGTGGGAGAATGCACCTAAGGCTTTAGAACGATGCAGTGGCTTATTTAGGTAGGTCTAGGAGCATATATCTCCATGTGGCTACCCGGATTGATTAGATTACAGTGCATACAAGCAGAGTTCGGGCCTGTAGGCCACCAATATGCGATGTCTACCTGCTCAATCTAGGTACCTTAGCGGGGATTGCAGCGAACTTATAAGGCTTGCAAAGGCCTTGTACAGGCCTAACACTATTAATAAGCCCTGTACAAGGTTCGCAAGGGATGCGTTAGGGTTATTAGATTTACAAGGCTTAAATTTTCTGCAAGGCTTATTTCTTGGTTGTATATTACCATACAAAATTGGTGTAGCAGTACATACGAAGGCATTATAGCGTATTTATCACTAACATCTACCACTACACTCCCTTGTAACCACTGTTAAAGCTTTACAACAATTATTACAGCAGCTTCAGCACTATAATCCCCTACAACCCCCTACAGCCACCAAAACCACCTACAACCACCTATAGCCACCTACAACCACCTATAGCCACCTACAACCCCCTACAGCCACCAAAACCACCTACAACCACCTACAACCACCTACAACCACCTACAACCACCTACAACCACCTACAACCACCTACAACCACCTACAACCACCAAAACCTCTATATCACCACCCTTACTGGCGAACATTACCTGTAATCCCCTAAAGCCATACAATATCAATTAAATCAATTGAATAGGTACGTTACACAACAAGCGCAACAAAGGGATATATACCACAAAAGCAGCCACAATACGTACTACGTAATATATAAAATTGTAATCCTTGTAGTCAAGTGGTAAAATGCATACCTAATAATACCTAATTTCAATAATCCCACGTTCGAATCAGTAAAATAACATCCTTTCGTAATAGGTAAATACCTGTAAATAGTCTCAAATAATAAGGAGCCTCAAGTAAAAACCTAATAGTGTATATTGTATTTTTTACTTTTTGCGACCGTACATATTAGTGGTTTATTTACAGTGGCTCTAGTGGATAATTACAGCGCCCTTATAGGGGACCTCTTACAAGGCTTTTTTCTCCTGCAAGGGTTAGCACCCTCGTACAAGTCTTTTAGCCTATCTAGGCCAATTAAACCCTGCAGGGCTCCCTGTATTACAAGGCCTGCACAAGCCTTATAAATTCGCTGCAATCCCCGCTAAGGTAGTTGCCGGTAGTTTCCATCTCAACCCCCACTACGCGGTACATAGCTTAGCCTTTAGAAGCCTAGGGCGTACATGTACTGAAGATGGGACGCGAAGGGGGGGCAGAGGGGCAGTGAAAAAGAAACGAGTAGCGCTGCTGTCATGTGCCAACAAAAAAAAAAAAAAATATCAGATATCGGCTAGAAAGGACCGACTTTTTAAAGCTTCCAACAATTCCTCGCTCGAGACTTTTTTTTTTTGTGTAAGGGACTCTTATTTTTAACACACCGCCCAATACTCGTGGACATAACGCACCTAGGTTAGGTACCTTGGGGATATATATACCAATAGGTAAAACTGTACCGTTTAACCGCTGCCACTAGACGAACAGACAGGTTGGGCCTGTAGAGACAGACTACCCTTTAGCTATAATATCGATCCTCACACTTGATTGAGCGACAATGAACACCTCAATGGTCAAGTCCAAGTTCCTTTCCCACCCCGAGGACCTCGGCGTCGTAGCTGTTGGTTTCTCGGGTGGTCAGGTATGATAAATAGGAATTCTTACAAAATACTCGTTTCCCTTCGAACATCACGGTAGCTTACAGAATCGCTATTATTCTTCTTACAGTGCAAGCCTGGAGTCGACGCTGCTCCTTCGGCTCTATTCGAGGCTGGGTTGCTTACCCAGCTACGAGACGAGCTCAATTATAAGCTGCACGGCCACGATACTGTACACTCGTACACCGACCTCGTCCCGAGCGAAGATCCCCCTTTCCGAAATATGAAGAACCCCAAAGCCGTGAGCAGCGTTACCCAGCGTCTCTGCGACCAAGTCTACGAACATTCCAAAGAAGGAAGGATGGTTCTGACCTTGGGCGGCGACCATTCCATCGCCATCGGTACCATTGCTGGTTCAGCTAAGGCTACACGGGAACGGCTCGGCCGCGACATCGCCGTTATCTGGGTCGATGCGCATGCTGATATCAACACGCCCGAGACGAGTGGTTCCGGTAACGTCCACGGAATGCCCGTGAGTTTCCTGACCGGCCTTGCGAAGGAAGAGAAGCCCGAGTACTTCGGCTGGCTCAAGCCTGAGCACCTTATCAGCGTGAAAAAGCTCGTTTACATCGGCCTACGAGACGTAGATCCGGGCGAGAAGAGAATCCTCCGCGACAATGGTATCAAGGCGTTTAGCATGTTCGATATCGATCGGTATGAATGTCTCTTAGTTTTAATTGTCTGTTAATTAGAGTGACTTGCTAACGTATGGTGCTGTCCCGTTATAGCTATGGTATCGGTCGCGTCGTAGAAATGGCGCTGGCGCATATCGGTGCCGACACGCCAATTCACTTATCTTTCGACGTGGACGCGCTCGACCCGATGTGGGCACCTAGCACAGGTACGCCAGTCAGAGGAGGATTGACGCTGCGTGAAGGAGACTACATCTGCGAGAGCGTTCACTTGACAGGAAGCCTCGTGGCTGTAGACCTTGTCGAGGTGAACCCTAGTCTAGCACCGGAAGTTGAGCTGGGAGCTCACGAGACGGTTCGTGCGGGCTGTTCGTTGGTTCGGTGCGCTCTGGGAGAGTCTTTACTATAGATCGATCGGGATTGCGGATGCGGCCAAAGTCGACTCACGCCATAACAGACATGAGTTCGTAAACGATGCGTATGGTGCTCGGATCATCACGGTGGCGGTTTGGTATACATGGTTTGCATATTTTACAGACGTTCTGGGAATTGGGTAACCTTACCTACCTAAGGTAGATTAGACGGCGTCTACTCATAGAGGAAAATGGCCAATATTGCCTTTTTGCAGAAAGAAAAAGAAATCAGAAAAAAACAAAACAAAAAAAAAAAAAAAAAACAACGACGAAATGAAGTATGAATTCCAACATTAAATCATAACTTTGGTTGATGGCAGATTTAAAGTAGCCGAAGTGAGGTTGGGCGTCGAATCATCAGATATAATAACGTGAGAGGTCCTGGTTAACGGCTTTGGGTATAGGATACCGTACAAGATACCTCATATCCAGGGGTTGTCCCCCATTCTAGGGTAGCATGGGCCTTGGCAGACGAGCTTGTAGGGCAGTATTCGCGGCTTGTAAATTACCCAACCACCTTCGTTTCTTATCAGCCTTCTTTTTTTTTCTCTTCCCTTCAATAACCTGATAGGCGTTAAAATCATGGAGTGTTGCAATAGGCACTTCCGCATAACAGCCCGGTACCTGGGCGATTTGAGAAAAGCAGCTACCTCTGGTAATCTTCCATGATCAAACAAGCCATGCTTCCGTATTTCATATTTATACGATGATTACCTATGATTATATATCGTGAATAGGTGCCTAGGGTACCTGATATTCGTACCGGATTTTTCTATTATTGCCAATCCTTCACCCTGGTCCAGATAACAACCCAGCCAATAATTTATCTCCATTCGCAGTATTGTACCAAGTAAATCTTCAAGTTCACGTAACCAGTAACTTCCAGCTTGGTGGATACTCCAGCAGGTCCCGCACATCCCACTCGGCGTCTTCGGTGCGCTACCGAAAAGACACCCAACGCCTTGTTGATCATTACCTACGAACCTTGCGTATTAGTTCGTGTTAGATACCTACTACCTAGGTATAGCTCCGGTCTCACGATCTATCCCTCGCACAACGACGACGACGACGACTCGAGACCGTACCACGTATTTCGTTCTTGCGCGAGGCCTGTCTGACAGCGCACGATCGAAAGCGAATGCGACCAGTCTCGCGGGGCTCCGGCACCTGCATTTGCGCAAAAGAGACGACCCAATCATCCCTCTAGATCCTTCTAGTGCGTTGATCGACCGCGTGCAAAAGCAGCTCTGAGCTGGCAGCTCGCTGTGGTCCTGCTTCGTCAGGTTTCTTCAAGTTGGACGACTCGGAAAACTTCCTATCGTGATTGCATTTTGCCATATAATCAAACTTCTCAACTATTAGAGCTTTTATCGTTGAAACCGCCCCTACGATCTAAATTCCTCCCATTCAGACAAACGACGACGACGACGTCCGGAGAAGCCATAAACATTATTCTCCGTAAGCGCCAAATACGCAAACGCTAGACGGAAGGGATTTCTAAAAAGACGCAAACGCGGTTGCATAGTAACGTCGAGTCCAATATTCTGGTCTCTCTTAAAAGAATAGGGTGGAAAACGGGCCTTTGTCGAAAGAGAGTTTAAAAAGAAAAGACCAGTATATTGCTGGTCCACATCGCTCGCGGTTTTTAAAACGAAGCGCACACAAACAGAGGGAAAAAAAAAGGGATAAAACATACAATGGCTGCATCAGTGTTAACCGGCTCCGGATCGGTAGTCCACGAGCGCCGAATAGCCCGCATTCATAGATACCACTGGCCCGCTATCCAGCTCAACGTGTGGATGCTCGTCATGCTAGCGGCGTCGTGTTGTATTATTGGTATCTTCGCTACCTTCATCGGCGTTCAGCAGCAGCTGGAACTCTATATTCCCTGGTGAGCAAACTCTGCAATTCCCGAACCTTTTATTTCTAGTTGTCTTGACCGTTTTTCTAATCCGGCTCCGTTCTTATACAGGTACTTCCCTTACTTTATCACCGTCTCAGCCTTAACAATCGTTTTCATTGCCACGCTGCTATGGCTCATAGCCCAACGGAGACTTCTCCCCGCAATAGTCATCTTGGGCTCATTTATGTTCTTCGTGCTTTGGATTGTAGGACTCATAGTCGTCAGCATTGAACTATGGGGTCCTGTAGGTTCCGTCAGCTCGAATTGTAACCTTTTGGTGTGGAGTACGTCGCCCACGGGCAACAATCAGGGAACACTGGCCTGGTTAGAACAGAGGTCCATATGTGAGTATGCCCCGAGCCTGGTCCCCCTCTCTTATCATCCATTGCGCCATTCGTCCAATATCAACTTGCTCTTTGCTGACATTCAGTCACGTAGGCCAATCATGGCAGGCTGTCTTTGCCTTCGCTCTAATCGGATGTATATTCTTACTGTGGATTATTGTCATGGCGATACAAGTCTTCTACGATGACGCCTGATTAATTTTATATGAATTCTCGGTAATTGAATATCGGCAAGAGCCGAACGAGAGTTCCAGTTTATGCAGCTTCGTGCCGCATCTGTTGACCTGACTGCTACGCATAAGGATTCACGATTCGTCAGGTTAACGCGAGCACCTCTATAATAAGGAATATTGGCGTCTCGGTACGAAGTCATGAAGTCATGAAGCTTGAACAGGATTATTGTTTATGATTTGCTTAATTAAGAAATATACCCATCTTTCGCGGGAGTAACACTATTCCATGATTTGATACCCATGTGCGACTTGAAGGAATGATGCGTCGCTAATTAGTCCAGCTACTCTTCTGTAGCTCATTACAAAAACGCCTCGATGACCCTGCGGCACCGATATGAAAGTTTGACAGCGAAGTGGCTGTGACTAATTGGAAATCCTGGGATCTACCTTGTTTCTGTATAGCCCTCACGTTAGTTTCTCGGGAAAAGAAGTTTATAATTGGAATGGCTCTGACTTACCCAGTCGCCTTCTCGTACATGTTACGAGCCTTATCTGTACCGGTCTCTAGTTGTTGGTCGGACAGTTTGTTGCCCTCTTTCTTGTTGATAAACCCGGCGACTAACCATAATATTAGGACTATGTCTTTATAAGTCATGTGAATAAGGCCAACAACTCACTTCTGTCTCCAATGTCCTTCTTCTCTCCAGACTGTTGAGTGCCGGTATTGCCAGAAGCTTGAGAATTTCCGGCAGCGAATTTCTTAAGAGAATCCATTGTTGTTGAATAGGTGATTATCTGATAGTTCTTTTTGGGGGGAGAGGGTATATAGATGAAGATGATAGTATATAGACTTTAGGCGAGGGGTAACTAATCGATATAAAGCTGGGGAGCATCCTTAGCATTTATATCCTGCTGTCGTACCTAGCTTGGAACTCTTTACAAAGCTGACCGCGTTCGGTCTGACATGTATGATGACGTCCACTGTATGCCAAGATACGTAATGCCGGGAGCATGCTAATCTCGATCTATCTTTCCAAGAATCTACCTCTCACTTAACTTTTTTTTTTTTTCTTTTCCTGTTTCGCATTGTCTCGGTTAGATCGGATGAATCTACATACGAGGATCGTCGGAAAGATATCACTGTCTTACTGTCGCTTTGGGGCTTGTATGTACTTGTTGTGAACTCGTATAAGGGAGACCTTACGTCATACCTATCTTATTGGGCCTTATGTTTGCACTTATACATAGTCATGTCTAACATACGTAGGTACCTACATATCCATATCCACTCCCCAGGTCCTTATCGATATTTATACATCATAGCTATAACAGTTTCTATATATAGCTATAACTAATAGTTATCCACTGTAGCAGGAAAAGTATTGATTGCCTCTTATTGAGGCGAATATAGCTCTTAGCGCCGCTAGAATACCTACAGTTAGGTATTACAAGAACATGTGTTAGTCCAAATAATGCTTTGCTACTTGGTCCAGGGGTAGATGCCGCTCGCCGTATTCAAGTCTTCTAATATAATGTCATCGTTGCTATCGTTACTTTAGGCGCATGTGACTACGTAAGGATACTGTTATAAGATGAATATATGTGCTTGATCGTCGACGCTATGCAACCGAACCAAGCAGACGAGGCAATCGAGGCACTTTTTTGAATTTTGCTACCGCAGGCAACCCCTTAGAGACATTCATGTTCGCCTTTAAATACACCATCCAACGCCGGTTACCCAGGACCAATTGGTCGTATGCTTAAGCTCATCAGCTCCATGCTGGCATGCCAACATTTCGATGCCTAAACCCACCTAAACGCCAGCCTCGTATTGGTATATCGACGATGTTACACGCTAAAGCTCGTCATCTAAAGGGTATGTATCATGATTAGTTACTTTCGTCCTTTGTACCTCCGTTTCACGATAGCAAATCGTCAACCCAGCCCATGATTTCTCTTCGGTCATCCGCGATTCGTGCGTACTCCAACAGCAACCGCAAGACATAGATTTGCATATCTTCTTTCCTGAGAACCTTCTCGGCCCAGGCTTTTCCATCCGTCGCAATCTTCTCAGCTACTTCATCGTGTCCAGGTATGCTGTCCTCGTAACCGAGGAAATATTCCATAATGCCGTAGTAATCGTCAAATCGGTTGTCCATCGGCACGAAATGCTTCCAAGCCACTAGACGACTGTCGTGCCACTCGCGCCATAGCGTGCTCTTTAGGGGGAGACTCGTGCTTCTTAAGAAACCTAGGTAACGTCCCGAGAATGAGTTGCCATCAATATCGGGAAGATACTTGTAGTAAAATTGAACCGCGAGCTTCTGGCCAAGTACCGTCTCGTAGTGCTCGTCCGTGTATATACAGTGCCCATCCTTCTTGTGCTCTGACTCAACATCAGGGTCGCAGAACAGATCAGTGAAGCCAACATCGGACCACTGCGACACCCACGCGCCAAGCCGCTTCTCTTTTTGCGCTGCCAAGTTATAAGTCGCGCTGGGCAGTTCAAAATTAACGGGCGTTTCACTGTCCTCTTCGGCTCGCTGCAATTTGGTTCCATTATTCATCGCAACGAATCGATGTCTCTGAAAGCCCTTCCAGTTCGATTCCGTGTTGCGACCTCCAGTAGCTACACCGCGCCAGATGACGGGGCCAATCTTGCTATCCCACGATGGTCCATGGTCATCTCCTCCAGTAAATCTTTCTTCCTCGTTCCAATACATGGGGGCGGGAAGAAGTATCTCGTTGTTGGTAGCTAGTTTACTTCCTCCAAACATCGGGAATAGGACCTTAGTGGCAGATGTTGTCAAGGGCCGTATGAAGATACCTTCGAGTCCTTGTAAATCTGGCTGATGGCAGAATTCGGATGACAGCGTCGAGTTGGCCACGTATCCTTGGTATTGGTGGGGGTTTGCCCACTCCGGGGAGAAGACAGGCCTGTTGTCAAACGAGCTGAGTGTGGGTTGTTTGCGAGCCGGACTGTCGGGAGGACAACCTCGGCGGGCAATCAACCAGTACGGGTCTATTAGCCATTAGCATATGCGAAAATTCTCCACACCTATTATCATAGATGGTAGAAGAAAAAAGGGTTGGTCTTACTTGTATCTTCCCAATCTTTATCAACAGTGTGGAGGGACTTGTCGTCGCTCTTGACGGGGGGCGGCAGTTTCTGGAATTCGCTGACGATACTCTTAGCCGGGCTAAGAATCCGGCTCTGCTTCTCCTTCTTCATGTAAGCATTGATATCTTCCCATGGTACCACAAGTCGTGGTTCGTCCATAGCGTTCAGAGCGATATCCATATCGGGAAGCAGATGTTCAATTGTCTGGATCATGTCTAACCAGATCTGAGTCCAAAACCAATCGCTCTCGGCGCTCGCATTGCCATTTCGTATGTTGATAACCATCTCGTAACCCGCTGCTTCGTCACGGATGCTAGAAGGATCTAAGCCCCAGAATGGATTTAGGTCATGATAGATCTGGTCAAAGAAATCCTCGACCATGACTGCATTGTTTTCCTTAGCAAACCCGTACCACTTATCGAAACCTGGAGGTGGATGTCGTCCGCGACGTTTGCGATAGGCTTGGGCAGCTTCGTTGAGCGTACTAGACTCCTTAGCTAGTAGGTCCTCGAAATCCTTATTGGCGATCTTGATCAGGTGGTCAATGGGGTGATCGGTAACGGGTTTCGGCGGCGCGGGTTGAACAGGTTTCGATTCATGCGCCGGCTTCTCTTCGCCGTCTGAACTCCCGTGGACGGGTTTCTGATTAGCAGAGGGGTTTTTGGCAGGTTGATCAACAACGTCAGGCGCCGCATGGTCGTGTGACGCGGGGGAGGATAACGACGAGGATGATTTAGAGGAATCGTGATCAGAAGTTAAATAGGTGTTAGGTGTTCGAGGTTCTTGAGGTTTGTTGGAGAGGTAGTAGAAAACACCGAGGAGGAGCAAGGCCGGAAAAATGTATCGGATGAGGTGAGAGGGCCTCCTCGGGGGAAAAGCGGGCGAGCGCATCACGAGGGAAAGACGTCGGCCGCCCTAAAGACGGCGCGGGGACGTCGACACGACTTCGTAGATGGGACGAAACGTTTCGCAGCGGGACGGTTCGAGTCGGCTAAGATTGGGAGGTGCACGGTCTGGTTTAAAAGTTAAATGCGTCGGCGACAGTAGAAGGAAGAATCGGTAGAATGATTTCAAAACTTTGTTTCGCAACAAACGATTGGACGTCAAAAAGTTTACAAGGCAAAGCTAAGACAAGCCATGGTGTTTAGACGTAAAAGACAGACGAGAATAAGATTAGGAATAGGAATAGATCGATTCAATTCATAAAAAAAAAAAATGGCAAGGCAGTGCAATACTTGAACTGAGTCAGGTAATAGGTACGCAAAGATGTAGGAGAGAAAAGGAGTTTGAGGTAAAGAAAGAGTAACGAGGAAGATAAAATGATACAATTAATGAGGCAAAGTGGTGGTGTGTGTAAGAGGTAGTGGGTAGATCAGAGTAAACGGACTAACCATGTAAGGTACCTTAGACCTGAGGCGCAAAACGCAACTTGGCAGCCAGATTGCATGTATCTCAAAACGTATCTCGCGAGCACGAGCACAGATTATGCTTTGACTTGGTAGTTAAACGTTAAATGAAGGGCGTTGAAAGTTGCGGGAACGACTTGAGCAGAGTTTCATAAAGTTTGCTCATCAAGTTCTGCTAGGTTCTGCTAGTTTGACACCATGCTAAAAGTAAAAGAGTAAAAAAAAAAAAAGAAAAAAGGAAAAAAAAAAAAAAAAAAGACAGACAGACACATGCACAGGTATAGAGATGGGCGAATTGGGAACAGTTGGGGGGAGATTCGATAGTCATGAGCGAAGATGTTTCTAGGCAAAAGCGGGTTAGTATATTCGATTACCTACTGCAGGTCAGACTAGGTACACTATTATACCCATACGTTAGGTAGGTTAGGCAGGTACACTCCTACAAGTAGGTGGATTACAAAGTACACTGAATATGTACCTCTTACACATGTATGGATGTAAGTACGATACATGTCATGTGCCTACGAAATACGGGTCTTACCGTACTATAGTATACACGCTACGAACGGTGGGGCTATGAATTGAATAGGTACCGGCTCCTTGGGCCTTATTAGATAGACGTACTTACAGGTAAACATTTAAGGGTACCTATTCTTATGCAAACAAGTGTACCCAAGTACCTACATAGGTATGTAAATAATGTAAAGTGAGATACAGCAATAGCTGAAAGCGGCACAGCAGCTCCAGGTAATCTATGAAGTACTAAACTGGGGCCAGGTCCATCAAGTTATGTATCTCTTAAGTACTTTCTTCAGTTCTCCAGCGAACGTCCCAGTCCGGTGGGAAGGGGGACTACAGGAACTTCCAGTGCAACATCTTCTCGTCACGGGACCGCATCGAATATTTGAATGGCTTTCTTGCGGAGCTCGAATCCCCTTTTGTCTTTAGATCTCCAACAAACCATGCGAGAGTTACTTTAAGGAATGGGTAAGACATCATATGCTACCTACATCAAGTACCTAAGGTAGTGAGGTACACAATACATGCTATTTGACACAACTGCCTCAAGGCCAAGCTCCAGGTTAGCCTCAAACCCCATCCCCTATATACCAAGTAAATAGGTAGTTAATAGTATCAACGTTCCAGAAGCCAGATGTAACAGATTCACAGTTCCGATTAACCTGGATATAATATGTAAAATTCTGGAAAACGTGTTATTTCCTGGGGCACAAGAAATGAACTAAAGCCTGAGTCTCATGGTGTGATTGGCTACCTCCCTGTCATATACAAGTTCAGATGAACCCACTATCAACGTTACAGAAAAGTATAATTAGCTACACTCTTGGCAAAAGATGTTGTGCGACGATAGCGAATATACACTATAAGCGTACACTGTAAGCGTATACCTTACTAAGAATACCTACCTAAGGTTCAACTAGCCAGAAGGTAGAAGTACCTAATAAGCACCTAAGGTAGGTTGATACCCAAGCATGTCCGGCGAATATCTAACTCAGAATGTCGATTTTGATCTCACCCAACTTATATATGGAAGCAAGATAGTATATTGTGACTAGGGTTGAAAAGGGGGGCCGATAAATTCTAGGAGGACATGTTCGAAAGGCTACTGCTTATTAGCCCATTTTACGGTGAGATATCGTATTTGAACAAGGCAGGCTAAACTTTAGGGTGACAAGACCAAACCAATATCGTCAACTTGTCAGATTGGGCTCATTTACTTTGGTCGTGAAGATAGGTTTTTTTTGGTTTTTTTTTTTTTTTTTGGTTTATTGGTTCCCAATAAGGAGGTGGTAAGCATTGTCAATGTACTTGAACTTGGAGCAGCTTGTAAAAGATACAGCATCACCACCCAAATGCTGCCAACTGGGTTTAACAACGGCATTTGATAAAACTAAAACAGCCCCGAAACGGCTTCCTAACCGCTGAAGAAGAAGAAAAAAAAAAAAAAAAAAACCTATAAGACCTGGGCCATAATATCGCTCATTTGCAATGAGTACTACCTGACGCGTAAAGCGAGACGAGACGCATTGACTAAACCACACTATATACGGAGTCATATCAAATGAAGACTATACGTTAGGTAGTTTAGAGGTATACGTGCCTTGTGTAGGTATGTTATAAAGATTACCTCATCTTTTTTCTTTCTACCATTTGGCCATAACACCGTAGTCAGGTAGTTAAATGTACAGATTACCGACGTGCCTAAGGGACCTAATGTACATCTATCTAGCAAACTGGAACTTCCGATACAAGCCTTCCAAAATTGAAGCCGGCTGGGAAAGTATCCAGCCGAGAGCCGCGTTCATGTACGTTCAATATTTCGCGTACTCGAATCCTGTGAATATGCGTCGCAGATAGGTGGCTTAAAGTGGAAGCTGGCTGTACCTAAAGCCGTACTTCGTTCATCACGTATTAACGGTATCTGGCCTCGGTAATTCCACCACCTATCGTAAGATGCCAACATCGAAATACGCCATCTCTTGTCCGACTTATTCGGATGCGAAAATATTTGCCTCGTCTGCTAACTCGTCGTGAGTGCGAGCGACAAGTTCGTGGAACTCGGGGCGGAAAGGCCACTCCATCCAGAGCTCCAAAAGCTCCTCCCACTGTCGCGCATTCAGTAGCCTCGGCGTCAGCTCTGCACTTTTGGCCTTGCACATAACTCCACCGCGCTCCAAATCTCTGGCGCTCTTCCAGCGGGGTATGATATAATCGGCGGCCCCTGGCATCAGGGCATCCAAGGCCTGACTGATAGGAACGGTACCTTGGCCCACCAATGTGTTTAAAAGTACTTGGAAAATATCACCCGCCCTATTCGAATTCGGACCTATCTCGCGGAAGAGAGGATGAACGCTCTTTGGCTGGATATCCAGCAGACTACATTCGATGTTTGGAAAGAATTCCTCAGGCTCTATCGCCAACGGTTCGTATTCTCTGCGATCCCATTGGAGTACGGGTGGCTTCTGACGGTAGAAGTGGAGGTTATCCTTGTAAGTGCCAAATTCTTGAACGAGCCCCTTAGCATGGCTATTTATGCGGGACTGCCATTCTTTCTCGCGAGCTTCAATTTCTTCAGGTGACGCCTTGCCCGACTTGTAGAGCTCATGGATAGCATCGAAATCCTGCATCAGTTCGAACATTGTCTGATGCTTTTTTGCTTCCCAGTTGGCCCTCCACCGATAGGTCTGCATATTCTTATACTGAGTCGAGTCTCTAGAAAACAATTCTGTGGCGTGCGTTCTCTCAAGATTGTCCAACACGTCAAGGAAAGGTCTCTTGAAGTCGGGGGGTTTCGCTCCCGGAATAATCTTTTTATTTGACCTCGCGTTCCTACGGGCCTCCATCACGCCTACTGAAACCCTGTTGCTGGGCGGTATATACTTCTTGGCCTGCATGTTCTTCCAAGTGGCAAGGTTGCTACTCTCGTCGATAAGGCTGTCGCGAACGAACCAAACGCTTTCCGGAATATCTTGGCCACACACCTCGCGCACCCACTCGCAGTAGAGGTCGGCTTCCAGGGCCAGCTTTTTCCGCTTCTGCATAACTTTGGGGACCAACCCGTTTATGTCGTCGCAACGAGCCCATATCAACATGCGGACAAGCCCATAGCGTTGAAACAAGCCGCTAAACCTGATAGAATCGACAAACTGGTGGAGGATTAGATGTGCGATAGATGCGAACGAGCGGAAGGTTTTTCGAGGGTGGAAAGCAATGTTTGCGGTAACGAGAAGAGTATCGTTGCGCTGATTCAAGTTAGCCGCATCGGGTGTAGGCTGGTGAGGTAGGTGTTCAGGGCTTAGGATGGAGTTGAGCTCCCGCCAGACGAGGCCAGACGCGGGAATGAGCTTAGTGTTAGGTCGGTCAAGGAGCGGTTTGAGAAAGGGCCTGTACAGTTCTTCATCGGGTTCCATCAAGATGTGGGAGCGCGGGTCGAGAAATTCGTGAAGTTTCTGGCTCCAAAGCCCGCTGCCAGGGTATATATCAATAATATCGCATCCTCTATGTCGATTGAGGGTTTTCCCAATATATGAGATGATATCGTCACATAGCTCCTCGTCGACGATATTGACTCTACTCTTGTCGCCTTTCACCTTAGCTTTAGTTTCCTCGCTGCTGTCCTTCCGCGAACCTTTGGCACCTTCTGTCCATACCCCCGTATCAGCGAGTTTTTCCGCTACAGGGCCTATCGCTTTCAGGTTTGTCTCGTCAAGGTGTTTCGATGCAAAGGCACGCCTTGTTATCGCAGCAGCGGTTGGTCGGTAGAGGATAGAGCGAGGATTGAAGACATGACGCATCACCACGGATATTAAACATGTGAAACGGGCGGATAGCGTTGAGGACGAGTAGAATAAGTAACAGATTTATTAAAGGTGGCCCAGTCTTATTATTATGTACTTTCTGCGCATGCGAAGATTGGTCGTCTTTTTTTTTTTTTCTTGTCTTTTTTTCATTCGTCCTTTTTTGCTTGTATCGAGATATTTGATTGGGTGTTTGCTCTTTAGCTTGAGCTTTGGTGCTGGGGCATTACATATTACATCAGTCTACCTAATACGCCTCTCCGGTGGTTACTGATAACGCATCGTACAATACAATATAGTACTACGTATTACCTCTTATCTATGGCGGGGAGGGCTTTGCACATTAGATAGATCAGGTATGGATCCGTAAGATAACACTGATAGGTTACCTAGGGTAACTACCTGCCTTGAAAAGTACCTTAGGTACCTAACATAACTCTGCCCACTTGCCTAGGTACCTAGGTACCTAACCTAACGGTTCATTTTCTCTCTCTTCAACTTACCTATGAATCGAGAATATAAGTGCACACCCGTAGGCTATCAATCAAGAAATACTTATACAGCTCCCTAGGTAGTTACATGCAACTACTCGAAAACGACAAATATCACCTTGCTATCTAAATGCCACAACAATGCGTCTATTCTAACTCAGCCTCTCGGCACATCTGGTACCAGTTTTACCGTCTATATAAAGGGCAGCCTGCTCCCTCATAAGAGGATAGAAGGATAGGAGTTGCCAGATCACTGCAATATACCTACTGCATGCACGACCCTGACGCTCACTCTGTATATGATATCCATCGAGGGCATCATACCTGACACATGCTCATAACCGTTTTAACAGGAGATTTTACCTATAGCTACCTACCTAGAGTGAGCTAAATCTCTATATCTGGATTGCTTCTTCACTCGCTTATTGGAGAAATCCTCATCATTTTATCAGGCTGAGAACAACATTCGTACTTAAGGATGTTTCTATATATTATGGAAAGTTTACCTATGCGTAAGCAGGACGAGAGCCAGCAAATGGAAGTCGCCGTATACGGAACCGCGTAGGGCGATCTAATTGCCTGGGATGCTTTCCAGCCCTAAGGAGAAGTTAGCTACCATAAGTCCTACCAATTCGCAATAGACATTAAACTTACATCCATCAACATCTTCTCTTGCAGTTTGAGCTTTGGTGCATTTCATAGCCTCTTCCGATGTCTGAACCCTGAGCTCTTTGCAGACGGCGTTGTTACATCGAGCGTCAAGAGCACGTTGGAGAGCATCGCCTTTCCAGCCGAAGATGTAATCGCCGTGTTGCGAATATCCCGTTCTTTGCGCGCCGATTTAGTACGTGGTAAAACTATGGTGCTACTCGAGGAAACTCACTCATCGTTCGTACTCCAGACGAACGGCTGGGAACCATCCTCGGGCCACAGCTCAGGATCATTGAAAGGCGTAGTCTAGGGATATAAAATCAGTCGAGATAATTCTACCAAGCCTGGCTACGCGCCATGTCTGGACAGAAAAGATCGTACTTACATCCCACATCACTTCATACATGAGCTGAGGCAGCTTCACGGGATGACTAGAAGGACAGCTGCCTGTCGATTCAAATGAACCTTGGCTGGGATAGGCGACATGGCTCTTGTGATCTGGGCTGTCTAGATTCTTTCCATCACTGCAGGTGGGAAAAGTGATGGTTGTGCGAATACCGCCAGGGCAAGGCTTAGGAGGTAGGTTCTGCGTATCTTCTCCGGTACATGGTGCACCCCCGGAGTCTCCAGCGACGCCAGCACCCTCGGGGGATGTGTAACAGCGATGACAAAGCTGGCGTTGCATACCGTCGGCCTTTCGAAGTCCGGCGTCTCCCACGAGCATGCGGAATCCCGGTTTGAAAGCGGTCACCTTCGTCTTTCCATCATAAGACGGGATATAATATACCGTGATTCCGCCGACGCCTCGGAGACCCACGTTTGAAAATTGTTCAACGCGTTTATATGTGCCGTTGCGGGCCTTGAAGTATAGGACCGCCGTCCAATAGTTAGAGAAGTCCTCGGAGAACGTACAGCTAGTACAGGTAGAGTCTCTGACGGGATCGTGTACTACCGGGTCCATGCTCGTGTTGAACGAGTTCCCGCCCACAATCTGATGGACGTGCGGCGACGGCAACGTACCAGGGTTGACGAGAGGGTCCAGACGCTCAATGACAAGCTGAGAACAACCAAAACGTATCATCTGTTGAGCCACAACCTCCCCCGCAAGAAATGTCACGGCTAAAGCCTTCCACTGCATCTTGTGAAGCGCTATCTCACTGGTTATACAGAAAAGTGCTTTCAGTGGCTGAAATGCCTTAGACTGAGCGAAGCTAGACTGCTGCCCGCGCGTATCTTCTGGGCCCCAATTCCTATATACAGCAGATTCGCTCCGTATAACTCCGCGTAGAGCAATATACCGAAATACCGATTATCTTGCTTGGCTCTCCATCTGGGGCGTATCAAGGCGTAACAAGTTGAAGAGAATTGCTAATCCTTATGAATTTATCCGGAAGTAACCATCTCATATGGCTGGAAGTTCTGAACACGCATTTCCCTTGGCGGAAAGTTAGGTAGTTTCAACGTATAGGTAACACAATAGAACATATCGAGTTTAGGCAATGAGGATGATGAGGATGCTAATTGGAATTCGTATGGGTCGTATTGACGTTTTGCAACTTCTTCAATTGCATATAGCGATGGCATTACTACTTCTATACGTTCATTGACTTTGGAATCTTCGCCTAGATAAGGAGTACTTGGTTCTGGGCGATTGTAGGCTTTACATTGTCGCGGCAAAATGGAATTAATATTTTACGTACTCTTCCATATTGAAATGTAACGACCTAGACCTCCCGGCATTTGTTCTAACCGGTATAATGGGAAGCAAGATAAGCCCACCCGTCCTGAAATATAGACAAAGGTTTATTACATAGCAACGAAGTCGGGAGAGGGAATTTGATCGCGATCTGTATTCCTGAATACACCGAGAGAGAAAATAAAATCTTCAAGATGCGAGCAGGTATTCTTACTTCTATAGCAGCGCTGTCGCTTACCCGCGGAGCAATTGCTTCAAGAGCATGCGGTAGCGGCACAAACGTATCCTCGCAATACCAGTGGCACGTGGGCGCCGCAAGGTACGACGGCGCGGAACCGGGGAAGAAGGATTCCGCGACAATAGCAGTGAGCATAGCGCCAGGCAACCAGACCATGGGGACATTTTTCGAATGCGTTGCAGAATGGCCCGAATCGTGGGAAGGCTGGTACGAAGACGGGAATATAATTTGGAGCGATTGTATTTGGGCTGGTAACGGCCGAACCTATGATACTGCCGTCTCTTTTGCTCTAGATTGGAGGAATAATCGCACAATGTACATATCTCATACGTATGCCTGCTCAGACAATCAGGGGTAAGTATCATCTGATAGCTTTTTAGTTTCCGCCGAGAAACTTCAAAAAAAATACGATAAAATTCGAAAACTGACATCGCTGGTGGCAGATCCGAGGCTTTAGCTGCGGGATCTTTCCAATTGGACATGGATTGCTCAACGAGCGATGAGTACGGCACGAGCTGTATGCTGAAGGATGAAGGTTTGGATGTTACCACTACCGGACGTCCAGCTCGTTTAGCCGCAGATTCTTGCGCAGATAACGCACATAGATACCAGTCGTGGCAGCTCGAGAACTGGCAGCGTAGATATGAATTGGTTCCTGGTGCGCCGTCCTCAAGCGCGCCCTCGTCTGATACTGGTCCGTCATTCATCCTGAGAAACATGGCCAACACGGATACTTTTAACTGCACAACATCAGAAAGCAAAGATAGCACATCCACTGGGACCTGCAAGTTGGATACAGAGGAGAGTCCTACAACTGCAACCTTTAGTTTCAACCGGCAACTAAACGTGTTAACAATTAAGCAGCATTGGAACTGTAGCGACTCGTAAGTAAAAATGTGTTTTCTGGGGTATCACTTCTAACTGCGCGATAGGTCTTCGTTTGAAGTTGCCGGTATTGGTTATGTCCAAGCAACATGTAGTCGTGAGGGGAATTTTCTCACCTGTACTTCAACTTTGCTCTGGATTGGTACGGAAACGCCATGACAATGATGCCTCTGTATGGAGAATGCCTTGGGGCAATAATTACTACCTCAGGTACCTGGAGATTCGCGCATCGTTGATAGAAAGTCTCTTCTCTCTCCGACGGATTCGACTTTGAGAAGATTGGTTATTAAAAAGGATGATAGTTTCTCGACGATGCAATAGATAGGCATATTTTACAGTGCAACCGCGGTCCCCATGTACAACTTCATTATTCCTTGACCTTGACTTGTGCATCTAAATTACTTTTGTTAGTCCGTTATAATCATGTCAATGATGCCTCATATTTCCCTGGACGTATCTCAATAATAGTATGGCTACGTATATTCATCCTTACATTGCATGAAGTTTGCTATTTTCAGATTCCAAGCCAGCAAACAAATACCGTAGCACCCACCCCGCAGAAGATCGCCGTTAGGGAGAATTAGAATAGGTCTGGGAAATCGGAGTGAGAATCTTCATATTACTAGAACATCTAATCGTGACGAATTGAATAATACCTTGCAACGCCCGACACTCGACGCGATCCTTTTCCGTTTATACGCCTCGCTACTTTTACAAAGTTATGTAGATAACTTTAGCTACATACCTAACCCAACAGTAACAGTCACTATTTATAGTTTAAACCCGCCTACGACCAGGCGCTGGAACATCTGACTCCTGTCATACTTTTTACTTGCAGCCTTGAGCTTGTTGTGGGACTGCTGCCCGTAGCCCGCGAAGGGCTTCTGCCCGGCCCAAGCATCGTTTAGGAAGACGAAAGGTAGGTGAACGTTGCGAGCCTTGGTGTAGCTCTCTACTGCCGCCAAGCTGTCTTGGAGGATCTGATAGATAGCTGCGTCGTCCTTCTCCGATAACCAACCAATGTTGATACCAACCCCTGAAACATACAGTCAGCTTCGATACACGGACGGGTGATACTCGTAAAATCCGGTCAATACTTACAAAGCTGCGCCTTAGCCTCCACATTCATGGGGTCTTCTCCAATGGCTCGCGACTTCTCGATCATGCTCTTGGAGATCGGCTGAACCATAGGGGCGAAGGAGCCGCCAGGAATCTTTTGGATGCGCGACTTGAATTGAGAGAATACATCGATCAACCCCTGGTAGGTTTCCTTGCTATTGCTGTCAAATGCCAGAGTTGTGGCAGCGTAAGTCCACCTCGGTACCGCGTAAGGGATATCAACATTGGCAAGCTGGTAGAAGTTGTCGAATACCTGCGTGAAGTCTGCGGTGGTGGGTATTTCAAAGAAAGGCTTGAAAGCGTCAGGCCGGACAACACCGTCCAAGTATACAAAAGTAGCAATAATGGTGTCATTGTTAATGCCAACATAAGGTAGAATGGCTGACTTGGTGTCAAACTGGCCCTTAGCCTGGTACTCGGCCATGGCAGCCATGAATTGCTTGGAGGAGTTACCGGGGAACTGCACGAGACCACCCCAGACTTTACCCATGGGGAAAGTCCGCTGAATGATGTGAGTGACAATACCTACGAGAGGCACGCTTTGTTAGTATAAGATACTGGGGTGATATGGTATATCGCGAGCTTACCAAAGTTGTTAGATCCGGCCTTGATAGCATAGTATAGGTCCGAGTTCTCGGTGGCACTGGCCTTGACGTGGGAGCCGTTGGAAAGCATGACTTCGTACGCTACCACGTTCTGACCAACCCATCCCCACTCGTTCGAGAAGTGAGATAGGCCGCCCCCCGTAGCGAGACCAAGACCAACCACGTTTAGACGGCCTCCGACTACGATGCGTCCGTAAGGAACGAGATGCTCATAGACGGCGCCCCATCTGTTACCCATTCCAGATCGCTGAGTTTGGCTAGCCTCATCATACTCCAAATCGTTGATGTTAGTCATAGAAATCAGGAGGCTGTTGTCAATACTAGCCCATCCGGAAAGGGGTGAGTGACCCCCGCTACGGACGGCAAACTTAGTGTTTGTGAATCCAGCAAGGAGAACGGCGCGTCTCAGATCTTGTATGTTATTAGGCGAGAAGATGCAAGATGGCGATTTCCATGCCGTTGCCGACCTGACGAATAGGTATGAGCAACGATAAGAATAGAGGGTCTGTTGCATTCTTACCAATGAGCGTGCGCCTCTTGAGTGTAGACATCGCTGTTTGAACGAGCAACATATTGAGTACCGTTACCACCGTGGCTGCCTAGGAATGAGAGAATGGCGCAAGTGAAATCGATACCAGTTCGGCTCTTATAACTCGCAGGCACCGTGTTTGCGTTCACGTCAATGGACTGTAAGAAGCTATCAACCGATACCGTATTTGGAGCCGCCAGTACTGATGGAACAAGGGGTAAACCCAACAGAGGAAACCAAGAAGCACGCATGGCGAAATGATGCGAAGAGAAACGATAAGGGAACAAAAGATAGACTATATGAAAAACGACGAGGAAAAATGATACGAAGAAAGAGACTGACGAAAAACCAAGCTCTATGCTTTTCTTCTTCTAAATTAACAAGTTGTGCTACGGTGACCTTCATACTTATACGGCTTCTTCTGAAATTGCTATCAGCATGGCCCCAGAATTACGAGTCCCAGGATAGCCGGATGACAATACCTAAAGCATCGCGCGAAAACGGCAGTGCTCTCTCACTCCTTTAGACCCGGGTCGTACGAGCCTGGCGGCAATAACTAGGTTTTGCTGCGGGCGCTTCCGTTCCCAGACGATCAGGGACAATAGTAATAGAGACTACGCATAGATCCTTCGTGTAGTTCGTTTTTAGAACTCACTGTAGCGTCGATAAACAATCTCGAATGCTTGTATTTGCACAGCTAACGAAACACGCCAAAAGCAGCTGAAATGGGCTGAGGCGTTCGGTTGGCTTACTCACAGCGCCTGATCCTTCAGCTAATGAGGCTGAGCTTATATGAACAACTTGGATCCTATATTGCATACGGAAGCCTACCGACCGAAATTTATCGGCCGACTAGAAACATGGGCCGAAGTTTGTCGGGCTCGTACTCCACCTCAGACCTGACTTGCAATAGGGTCGTGAGATTTTGAGGTGTAGTAGGATCACAAGCTCGGGACCTGAGATAGTTTATGAAGATATATGAATGAAATAGCAAATCTACGCGGGAAGGGTGGCCTCGTAAATCTCAACTTCCACGAGATCACATTTGCTTTCCGCTCGAGTAGCCATTTTCAACATGCTAGACAGGATCTTGCTTCTTTCTCTTTTGGCACTAGTATGTTGGGCATTTCAGGCGATATACAGGATATACTTTCACCCCCTGTCAAAATATCCGGGACCTAAAGTCGCTGCCGTATCGGATTCATGGTGGGAATTCTATTGGAATTATTATCGAAATGGTGAGCTACTGTTTGAGATTGATAGGCTTCATAAGCGCCACGGTGAGTAAAAGACCCCGGTTTGATTATCGCACGCCCCGAGCTCATGCACATGCTTAGGGCCTGTAATTCGAGTTGGTGTAAATACTCTGCACATTAGCGATCCCGAAGTATATCAAGACCTAGTAAGAACCAACTCGACTTTCACGAAAGACCCTCACTTCTATCTAAATATCTCGTATCCTGGCACTCTGATCGGAGAGACGAACCCGGCCAAGCACCGGGTCCGAAGGAAGGTTCTAGCTCCGGCCTTATCAGGCTCTAGGGTACAAGAACTGGCTCCCGCGATTTTGGAGAAGACCAAGCAGTTGGTAAAGAGGTTTGAGGAGGCGGCGGATAAAAAGTCACCGATATGCATCACCTCCGCCGCAAAAGCATTCACTATGGACATCATCTCCAAGATCGTCCTCGGTCAGGAGTTAGGCTGTGTTACGGAACCTAACTTTCGCAATCAGCTTACGGAGTACCTTGAAGCAGGTTTTAAAATAGGCTGGGTAGGAACTTCGTTCCCGACAATCTCATCTATCGCGCTCAAAGCCGCATCTATGACTTCATACGTCCTTTTCCCTATGCCGCTATTTAGCTTCAAACAAGTAAGCGTCCAAATTTCCCCTGAACATCTCTAGCTGTTCTGACTGTATACTCATGTAGGCCTGTCTCAATATTACTGGGAGATATCTGGATACTTTTAATCCACACCAGGCAGGGAGTCATCTGAGCAATGCGGCTCGTCAGTTGCAAAAGAGCTACGGCGAGCGATCGGCTGTTATAGACATGCTTATGGACCCAAAAGCCGCCAAGGACCACCAAGTCCCTAGTCTAGAAGAGTTAAATGACGAACTCGTCATGCTTCTGACTGCTGGAAATGACACCACTTCAACAGCCCTGATTTACGGCCTTTACCAAGTTTACACTAGACCTGCTGTCTATGAACGGATTTTCCATGAGCTTGTAGAGGAATTCCCGTCCCTCGAAGAAGATATTAGCTACGAACGTGTTAGGAAGTTACCTTTTCTGGTAAGTATTCCGCAATCTTTTTGCTCGTGGAGTACGGCTTCTAATGCATGCATTCGGTAGACTGCTACCATCAAGGAGATACTAAGAGCTGGGAACCCTCTACCAGGACGCCTTCCCAGGACAGTACCAGAAGAAGGCTATCACCTCTACGGTAATTACTTAAAGCCAGGTGTAAGTGGGCAAGTAATGTGTGCGATTTGATATATTTTCTAACTTGCACCATGCGCTTATCAGGTAAACATCCAAATGTCCCCTTATATTCTAAACCGCCACCCAGACGTCTGGGATAAGCCTAACGAATTTATTCCTGAGCGATGGCTCACCGACGATGTTGTCAGGCTCGACAGGTACTTGGCCACCTTTAATAAAGGCGCTCGCCAGTGCCTAGGCAGAGAGTAAGATAGATACCTGCATTACACTATGTCTTCGGATTATTCCTCGCGTGTATAGAAATACTAATAGGAAATACAGGCTCGCTTGGTGTGAGATGTGGGTTGTTTTCGGAAACATCTTCCGACGTTTCCAGATTACACCGTACAACACGACTGACAAGGACATGGAGTGGAGGGATTTAATTCTCGTAGCGTGCGTCATTCATCCCGTTCGATGCAAACATCTTTCTGACTATGATACAACACAGTTATAACAGCAAATTTTACGCTACCATAGAAAAAAATCTAACTTAGGATGAGTCTTCTTTGAAGGTTTAAGGGAATTCAGTCGATACAGGAGTACGTAAAATAGACATAGATCCGCTGTACCATCAGTATGAATTGACGGGGAAAAGTAGGGCGTCTATAGGTGACAAGTTATCTAGTATATATGAGCTTCAGTTGGGTTTATAAAGATAAGGTTTAGTATAAAACTTTTCGCCTTAATAGTTACTTGAGTGACTGAGCTACAACAGGTTTGGATTAAATGGTCGTTGAAAGGAGAGGAAAAACCTGTCGTATGAGGCTAGCTATACCTACATTTGCATTGCCGCTGGAGAGATTTATGTATCTAACCTCAACGTAAATACTTCTAGATTTAATCATATTAACAAACATATACGCAGTTCTTTGTGCTATGCCTTGTTTATCTCCCTTTTATCTGTTATGGGAAACCATGAGAACTGTTTGATTCTTCCAAGTAGCATCAGATTCGGAATCACATTTGGTTTGCAAATAGTAAAGCAATCACGCGTCGCTGTAGTTATCTTCCTAACAGCAGACGACGTTACATCAAATCGCGGTCGAATGAAATGACATACTCAGAGACATTGTGTTTGATCCATTTAAGGTAAATCCGATCATGGCATCTAGGTAGCTGAGAATATAAAATCTATTTGTTACAATACATCGCCGGTGTGTACCCCCCCCCCCCCACCTTACGCTACGAACGAACACCATATGCTATCCTTTAATGCAGGGCAGATAGGTAGCAGGTTTCAATATTTGACCCTTCCTAGACGAATAAAGCACTGCCGAGGTGTATGCGCAAGCCCATCCTTGGCAGCATAGCTCGACAATGAAGGGGGTACCGGAAGCAGTTCGAACTCCCAAATCATCAGAGTAAGGACGATCCTCATCTTTGTGTATGCCAGCCGGCGGCCGGAACATCCTCGCTGGCCGAGACCAAAAGCTAGCTGCGGCCCGGCGGTGGCGTCAAACCTGACGTCGCCGTCTTCGCCTTTTACTAACCAGCGCTCAGGGTGATACGCGCGCATATCCTCGGCTTCATTCCACTGCCTTACCCTGGTTGCTTGTGAGGTCTTGCTCCGTTTGCTTTCAGGTACGTCAAACGACGGCGAGAGGAAGCTCGGCCCATTAGACAATAGAAGAACAACAGTTCCTTTAGGTATACGATGCCCGAGTAGTTCTGTATCGCAAGTTGCTTCTCTGGTTATGGGCATAGCACTAAGACGTAACATTTCATCCATAGTGGCATCCAGATATGGTATGATAGTATGGGTGATCTCATCTAAGGTGGGTAAACGCTTCTCCGCCAGAGCCATAGTGTGAGCCGCATGAAGTGCGGAACGGAGAGTCGACTGCGCTGTGGGATTGTCTGTTAGGAATTTTAAGCCCCATACTAAAGTATTAGCGGTTGTCTCGTGGCCTCCGACTACGTTAAAGACGATCTGATTCGCATAATCGTAAGCATGTGTAATCACCAAAACATTTGAGAGAATTTACTAATCATTCTTACCTCGTCACTCATGCTAGGGCTGAAAAATCGAGGTTCCCGGCCGCTCTTTTCGGCCAGAACTGTCTCGCGCAGAATCATGTGGTCGACAGCCGAACGTACCCAGGAGTCGTCTGCGGTGCCATGGGTATTCATCTTTTTAACGGATTTCTCGATTTGACTCGTAACAAATCGATCCTTAGCAGCGAGGGTCTTCCTGAACGAAGGCCGCATGTTCTCCCACCATAGCGTAAGCTTGGGAACAGCAGAGTTCATAAGCTTTTCAAGGACATGCCCCGCAGTCAAGCTAACTTCGAGGTCTTCGTGAAGGGCAGCTTCGGGAAAATGAACGGGATCATCAATGCCACTCTTCAAAGCCGACTTCTGCTCCGGCGTTAGACTCTCGAGAAGATCTGACTGCGGACGCACCGCCGAGTATTCGAAGCTGGCCCCAAACGAGAAAGCACAAACAGAGTCCAGGATGGTATGGTATATATCCGTCTGTGCATGAAAAGGCCGACCCTCCGACAAGCTCTCCTTGACTTCCCAAAGATGTAAGAAGTCTAGAACCTTGGAGTATATAGCAGGGGCGGCGACTTTGTGCAGAAATGCTGGAATCATCAAATCTTGGGTAAGCTTGCGAGCGTCTTTCCACTCGCTGCCAGTGCTCATACGGATATGATGATGCGCGATCGGAGCCATCAGGTCTCTTGTGAAGCTCGACCGATCAAAGTCCTTCCGTTTCATCAGGACATCTTGTGCTTCCCTCCAGTCTGCTAGAACGAGGGTGGGGTTCGACAACGGGCGCAGAAATATCTGGCAAAGTGGCGCGTTCAGATCCTCCGACTGCTTTCGCATCCACGCCATAAACTCGCCAGTCCTTACTGTCTCTCGTAACATGCTGGGTGCATCACCAAAAATGGACCGTGTAGCCTCGGGATTATACGGAATCCCGGGAATCGGCTTGGGAAGAAGCCTACGGTAGAATCCATACAGAAGCACAGTAGCACCAGCGAGAAGAAACCCGATAGCTGGTGAAAGGTGAACGTTAGGGAACACATCTAACATACCACGGACATGGGATAGCATGGTGATCAACGCCGAAGAAAGAAAGGTCTAGTATGAGAAGAAGAGAAATTTAATCGCGAGGGGGGACAAGAACAACTTCACACGAGACCACTTCTTCGGAATTGCGAGAATACAGAATACTAAGCATATAAACGAGAAGCGACAGGGAGCTACAAGCTATCATTTGAAGTACTTTGATGTTCTACTTTTCTTCGGGTATTTTCTCTCGAATATTTTCTATGAAAGGCCTAATCGTAAGATTCTCGTGATACGATTTTGGATTTAGAGACTTAACGGACCGAACTGTTCGGCCGAAAATTATAAGGCATTGAGATGAAGGCTGGCAACTATAGACCTAGACGCTAAAATATTACCTTGTAGGATGGCCAGAATGATTACTTATATGCCTGTAGGATTCAGCTCTGGTAGTTGTATACGCGTGGTCGGCGCTCGCTAAGGACATAGCCGTCCGGCAGAGTACATACTCGGATAGCTACCGCTTGAACCTACCTTCTTATTGGTTGATGCTTAAAAGTGTTCTCTAGAACCCTTAAAATATCAGAGAAGCATCTTGGGCTAAGGTTTAGGTTAGGTATGCATTGACCAGACCTATAGTGGTACAATAACTGAACCTCTTATCATAATAAACTTGCTACACCACTAAGCACAAGATTCCGAAGTTTCTACGTAATTATTTGCGTGATAGGATCGAACCTGTAAGCTACCTAAGGTACCTTGTGGGGATAGGATAGCGAGGTTGAAAAGAATAGCAACACCAGGATCAATTTTGCATATCAAATGCACATCACGTATGACGGTTCGTGTATCGTATAAGTTACAACTGGAAGTCACGTAGGTACCTAGTCTTGCCTCTGTTGATCTTATCCTCCTTATCATCCTTATCATCCTTATTATCCTTATTATCCTTATTATCTTCCGAACCTTGCTTTTACGAAGTGGTTGGCGCGCGGTTCCTTCTATAAAATCCTCCGATTTCTGTGCCTCTTTCGTAGCCGAGCTCAGGCATTGAGTTTGCCCAGCAACGTCCAAGGTTAATTGGAGGTTGAAACCGACGGATTCTAAGTTCTAAGGTTGGATGCGGGTGGGACCTTTGTGGCACTCGATCTGTACCGACCCGCTTTGCCTAATCTCGTCATACATAGCCTTTTATTCAGCTCATAGTGAGCATGCTAACAAGGGTGGAAGCCTTACCAACTGACAAGGTACATACCTGGCATAGGCCATAGGTATATGTACCTAATCATCTTGGTTGGTATTCTGTGTGTTAGGTACCTAAGCATGTTTTATGCATATCTATATCTAATGCAAGCTCCTACAATCCAATCCGACTATTGGAATAGGGTGGGACCCTTACATTAGCAGTGCCTGGATAGGCTGTGTTCTGGAACGCGCCACAAACGCAGAACCCTAGCTAGGTACATGGGTAGGACTCTTAGGCAGCACGGGCCCTAAACGTTCTACATAGTAAACTATCTACCTAAACGATCTGATAGCCGATAGCTTTAGCCTTTAGTCAAGGAACTCCACCTTCAGGTAGGACCAAGCTATGCTTTAAATTAAACTAGGTACCTAGGTACTTATCAGCTTTGCGATACCCTGCTGCATAGGTACACGTTGTAAGCTGCTGGCTGCAGTAAGCAGGCATATCGTGGCGCTGAGCATCGCGCGGGAGGAGACACCCTTTTGGTCCGTGCGTCCTAGCTGAATTTAAGATGGGACCAACTCGTAATGCGGCTCCTGCAGGCCCTGCAGGCCCTGACGATTTCATGGAATTTACCTGGGACCCCGGCTTGCTAGCGCTAGCTTGGCATAACCTTGAACAGTGGGTACGAGCCAGTCTCCTCCCACGTGTATTCGCATATCCAAGAAGTATGCGGGGGTGGGGGTGATGTCGCTAAACGCCTAATAAATCATTCTGGGACGCCAGGGACTGCCATGTGGATAACCTATACGCGGACTACGTCCACGAAGGAAGAGGGAGAAATGATAACTTAGTAAGCTGACGTAGAATGGGACACTTTGATGGAATATTCAGAAACGAATTCTTCCGGCAGTTGTGAAGAAACGCTCTTCCATAAGATCAATCGAAAGATTTGCAAAGCGGGGGTTTCCAGTTGCGCTTATCGGGATAATTATATTAAGAAATAATATGTAAATCCACAATCCACGCATTTCCTTAGGTACCTAAGGTACGGAATACCTATCTCTTAATTGGATAGGAGGTACATAACAGGTCCAAAATATAGGAGGATACAGAGCATGGGTTGGTAGCATTTTAGCATTTTCACATTCGTCGACCAAGGCGAATGTCACGCGAGCGTAGTCCCACGTTTAGTAAACAGGTACCTAATCGGGCATTTCTTTTCTGTCGTCACGTCCAAATGTACTTACCTACACCCACAGATATATACTTAAGCTTAACACGAGAATCAGTATTATATGGGGTCAACTACGGGCACAGAAAAATCGATGGAGAGAAGGTAATAGGATGTTGTGAACCAGATATATAGTTGTCGTATCAATTGCTGTCTAAAGTCTAGTCTAGCTTCTAGATAGTGTAGCATACAATCAAAAGTGACCAAGCTCTATATCGACATTGCTTAGCGATAAACTAAAATCAGCCTCGGAAATCCCTATGATTGATGACCAGTTCATGTCATCGCTCAACAGATCCATATCCGCGTGCGGGATCTCAAACTTTCCTACCATCGGACCACTGCTTGCCGTTATAACGTGCGTTACGGACGAAGAGGACGGGGTGTCTAAGATATCACCATCTGGCGTACCACACTCTCCTATACGTCCTAGAAGCCTTCCCAGAGTCTTAGCCCCAGCTTCCGCCATCGCGTTGAGATCTGCTAGCATCTGTAATCGATCGTGCGCTTCTCGTATAGCATCAATACACCTAGCTTGGCTGATATCCATAGGCCGAGTTGCCAGTGGGTCAACTAGGCGAAAGAAAGCAGGGACTCCCGAGCCGCCGTCGTCCAAGCCTATTTGTGTACCTGACTCCCTATCTTCGCTATGGTCGGGTCCGCCGACTAAACAGAGACAGGAAAGGAGGACTGCCGCTTCGAACGTATGGAAAATGATGTCGAATAAGCGCGTATGCGTGGCACCCAGTAACCGATGAAGTGTTGTGATAGCATCGAGCATATTTAATGCCGCTCTTGCTAAACTCCTCCTCTGATGTTGAAGAATTGCCTGCTTATACTTAGGAAGATCGGCGATTTGGCTGGGCTCTAGACGAAGCAACGGTTTAAAATTGTTGCAGACGGAATTATATATGGCAACGTGAAAGAGTTGTCGCTGCCGTCCTAGATTTGGAATGCCTGCATCCCACTCCTTATTCGGATCCAAAGCAAATGGGGCGGGGATATTCATAATAAACTCGGCGCAGAATCTTTCGTAACGCTCCTCGGCCGCACTGGGGTCGTAAGATACCGAGCTATTTCTACTACTTATAAAGTCGTTCCAAAATCGTGCCAGTCGCGCTTGTAGGATCCGCTCCATAAAGGCCTCCGGAGCGCCGCTCTTTTCGAGATCTGCGATCTGATGCACCTTTGGTAGGCTCGTGGTACAAAACCCGTCAGAAAGGAATGGAAGGCGCTCAAGAGAGCTCGATAGGCGCCTTGAAGTCAACAGTCAGTCAACAGCCAGCATTGCCGTGCTCTTGAGAGTGTCAGAGACTTAGTTCCGGAAGATACTCACGCGTCCCAAATATAAAGATTGCAAAATATTCGCCGCCTCATCTCGCGCTCGAACTCATCCATCACTTGCGACGCAGTCCCGGTAGGTTCTCTATGAATCCCAATCATCTGAGCAACCCCGATAGCAGAGCCGAACGTCGCCCACGAAAGCTTGATGTTACCTTCACACTGCTGGTTGAGCGCGGCAAAGCAAAGGTGCTGCACTCGAATCAAGGAACCCGTCGTGTCTGCCTGTGCGCATATCTTCTCTAGCACTTGTGCTATCCGAGCGCATTGATATCGTATCTCGGTTAGAGAGACGCCGCGAATCATATCAGCCGTGTGAGCTGGTGAGGGGAGGAACTGCGAACAGTATGCGCTAATACGCAGGACCAGAACGGCAAATTCCACGTCTACCAATCTAGTTATGGGTCTCCTCGTCCACCAATCCTCATATTCGGCTAAGAAGCTTGGAGGATGCACGAGCTGGTTCATCCAGTTGACCTCGTGTATGAAATATTGGAGTAGAAAGTCCAGAATCGGCCTTGCCGGAATCTTTGCCATCTCACGTTGGGCAGCATCTAAAAGCTCTCCAGTCAAATTCGAATAATTCGCTTGCCAAGGTCTTGTTTCTTCAACTTTCAACTAACTCCGGTTTAGTTCTTTCGGGTTTGCGAAAAGAAATAATGAAAAGGGTTAAATAATTGAAAGAAGGAGCTCACCTGACGTAGTAACCCGAGAGTGTTGGAGTCGCTGTCGTCGAAATACCCAAAAAGATCTGCGAGAGAAGCTTGCTGGCTGTTTTCAATTCCCTCCCTCTCCGACAGAGGTAACGACAGCTGATTTGGCTCTACTGGTGGCGCCTCCAACAATCTCTGGCCAGACTGTGCTATATTATCTTGTACCGTACCGGAACCCACGCTCGCCTGTCGAGAGGGGCTTAGGCGAGGGTTGGATATGTAGGTGCATTCTTCTGGTCGTCGACGTCTGGTGCAGTGATTGCAGGGGTATTGCCGATTGCACTGTTTTGGTTAATATCTATATGTCATTCTATAAGAGACGATAACAGAGAGACTGTGGTGTAGCCATTACCTTCTGCTTTTTCAAGTAGCATGGAATGCAGGACGACACGACACGCTGTTTGCGCTTTGGGGCTGGTATCATGATGATGTAGTAATGGAGATAGAGATTGGCGGTTTTATTTTATTTATTATTTTTTTTTAAAAAAAAAGATCAGCCTGAGAAAGATCTTAAATTAAAGCATAGGAGGTATGTATAGTATTGGCATTACAAGCTACCTATAAGAAACGTGCGCATGTAGATAGCTCCTCTCTCGGATATCACGTCCTCTTATGCATATAGATATTCGTATTAGCTTAGGGACACAAGCGAGTTATCGGGGCGATCCTACAGAAACAATGAGCCAGAAGACTTTACTAAAGCTGCCGTTGATCAAGCCTCTCGTTTCAGTTGGCCGGTTATTTTAAGGAACTAATGTTGTCATGCGGCACCTGGACATTTGTCAGATACTAGCGCTGAAGAGGTCTAACCAATAGCAGAAAAGCATGAAAAGTCGACATATGTATATTTCGTTTACATTTTTATACGTGCCCATATTCGTCAATAGTCATTTAAGCTCCCCTCTCTCCCTCCACCCAATCTTACCTTGCATAGTCCCTCAACTCCAAGGTCTTCCCCCTTCCGCCTTGAGAACAAAGAAGTGCTAGTACACGTTCTCGAATCGTCTCATAGCTTAGCTTGAGGGCATACCACACATTTGTTACCTTATAACCTCGCCAAGTTCGCAACCATGGGCACCTTTCCTGGATTTTTGTATCGGCAGTTTACCTTCAAGCCTAAGCCGCTGCCTAAGAGCCTGGACCTTAACGGCAAGACGGCTCTAGTCACGGGCGGAAATGCGGGCCTCGGTTTCGAGGCCGCCAAAGAGCTGACTTCTCACGGCTTGTCTCGGATCATCCTTGGGGTTCGTAGCGTAGCGAAGGGCGAAGAAGCAAAGAAGGCACTTCTCGCGATGAACCCTCAGATAGATGTCCAAGTATGGGCTATCGACCAGGAGTCTTTCGAGAGCATCAAAAACTTCGCTGACCAGGCCGCAAACCTGGATAGGTTAGACATCGCCATCCTCAACGCCGGCGTGAAGAGCATGGAGTACGTCAAGTCGAAAACGGGTCACGAGCTAAATGTTCAGGTATGGGGTAATGCTTAAAACTAATGGTCTGCGCGAGTCTAATCTCAAGTTCTATATTAGGTTAATCACTTGGGAACCGCGCTCCTATCCCTTTTAATCCTCGGACCTCTAAAAAGAACCGCCGCGGCAACGGGCTCGCCATCGCGCTTAACCATCGTCAGCTCAGAAAACCACTTCTGGGTGAAGCTCAAGGAGGTTAAGGGTCCTGATACGCTAGCCACTATGGATAAGCCGGAGACGTTCGGAAAGGGCATGGATCGGTACAACCTGACCAAGCTGTTAAATGTGCTATGGATGCGCGAGTTGAGCTCCAAGACTGCGGCTTCTGACGTTATAATCGATGCCGTCAATCCGGGATTTTGCCAGAGTACCCTGCACCGTACAGATTCTAGCGGGTCGTCCTTCGCCAATCTGATCGGTTGGACGTCGGCTCAAGGAGGACACTGCCTGACCGATGCCGCAACGCAGCACGCCAAAGACGGCCACGGAGCATATATCAGCGAGCAAAGCGTTAAGAGGTAAGGCGTCTCGAGACACTTCTCAGCGTAATTACGGAATGGGAAGGACTAACTAAAGATATTATAGTCCCTCTTCTTTTGTCCTTTCGTCGGCCGGACGGAGCGCGCAGACCAAGATCTGGAACGAGACCATTCAGCTACTGAAAGAGGAAGCACCTGGCGTCGAGCTGCTTGCTCACGTTTAATTTTGGTGTTGAAGAATTTGCATCGTCACCAAGTATTCCGCATATCGCTCGCACCTTTAGCAGGCGTGGTAGGCAACTGGGAGGAGTATCCGGTTAAATTGTTTCGAGCTTGATATCTATGTAGTTAAATGTTGCGTACTCATCTATTACACCTTAAAGACTTATTAATACTACGTCCTATTGATTCATGAAACTGTTACGTCAATATAAACTTGTTGCACAAGGTTCTGATGGTGGTCTATTAATCGGTGCGGGGTCTTAAAACATCTGTTCGCGGTCCCTTTCGAAGGATGCCTTGGTGGGAATTTACTTGAGAGTCTTATTCCTCAGAAATGTTACATGAAAACGTGCCTAAGGTACTATGTACAATACTTTGTTACTAAGCTTGTCTCAGATCCCTACCAAGGGCTCTAGACCCATATCAATCGGTAACTAAAACTTGGCGTCGCAGTGGTTACTCCGATCTTACCGCTAGCCCTGCTAGCGTACCTTACCGCCCCAAAGGGGTATTTAAAAGCTGTTACAGTGATAATATCAGTTTTTTAAAAAGGTATTAGAGTGAATATATGAATAAGGTAATTATTAAATGAATATATATTTATTTATAATATAATATTTAAGTTTTAATATTATATTATACGAATATAATTTTAATTAAATATAATTTTATATATATAATATAATATTTATATATAATTATTTTAATTTAAAATTATTTTAAAATTTAAAAATTATTTTAAAATTAAAAAAAATTATATAATATTTAAATAAAAAGTAATAAAATTAATAAATAAAAAAAATTAAAATATTAAATTTTATTTTTCGTAAAATTTAAACATATAATTTTAACTTTAAAAAGTTTTTTTAAAATAAAGTATATATATATAAAATTAATTTAATAAGTAATTAATCCATTAAATTAATTTATATTATATTAATATATTTTATTATATAAAATTCTTTTATAATTTAACTATATATATCCATTAAATTCCCGTATTAATATATTATTTAAAAATCTTATTTTTCTTATTTTTTATTTATTTTAAAATATTTTTATTTTAAAATAAATTTTTATTTTAAAATAATTTAAAAATTAAATCGTATTTTAAAATAAATTTCCAAAATTAAATATATTTTTAAATAAAAATATAAATGTTAAATTTTTAAATATATAATATATATATATTAAAATAATCTTACCTTTATAATAACATATTATTTTTAACATATATACAGTTATTATTTTAAACGAAAAATATCATATCTTTCGCGCAACACTTTAATGTAAGCATTTACACCCCTAAAATTATCCCTGTAATGATTTTCAAAAAACCCCCTAACGCGCTAAGGTAGGTTCTAAGGCAAAGGTACAGCTCGGCAACTTAGGAGGTACAGTACCTAGATAAGGCATGTTTTTAGGAATATTGCGGGGGAGACAAAGCCACCAGTTCAGATTCTGAGTGGCTGAGATAGAAACTGGACTTTTGCCGAGAACACCCCTGTTTGTACACTAGGTACCTATTTGACCTAATGTGAGAAGTTTTTGCTGACTGGACTTCTACGTGGTACATCGTTACGCATGCGAAAAGCATCAGTCATAAATCATTTAATGTTACCTCTAGGTAAAGTGTAAAGCTACAAAACACTGGCCGGGGAACCGTTGTAAGACGCATAATTTTGCAGCCAACCTGTTGGTTGTTGATATTGCTTTTACAACAAGCAGGCTCTGTTGAATTGGGCTTTTTGGAATAGCAATAAAATAACGGCAATACGATGGCAGCATACCATGTGTTACTAATTAACTTGGATAATTGCATCTCATCTTCTGTATAATTCTATACTAGGACCATTTTCATTCTAATCTCGAATGTCATCTTTTCCTGGTGCCAAGACGCACAATGGCGTACTATTTTTAACCACCTTAATCTTTATTAACCCACTGTGGCTCGTTTCGCAGTTTAGAGTAGACTATTCCGGCCATTGCATGAGCTACACCAATAACTATCGGCAAGTTCCGTAAATTAAGGTACTTTCTGGAACCAGTCTATTAAATTCTATCGGGCAATAACTAGGTGCTTATTGATCTTTGCATGTCTCGTTCAAACGATAAGAGTTGAATACCAGGTGCAGTGTACATAGCTTAATTAGGGAAGGGTTAGACCGCAGCCTTGTTGAAACACGTGAACGTTTTTCCTGCGAGGTTGAATGGGGTGGGTGGCATTATACATAGTATAGGAATAGGAGTATTTTAGGCTTCTTCCTTGTATGCAACTGTTGAAGTTTTTGTTTTTCGAACGACATCAGATACCTAGGACTTATCCGATATTCTCGTAAGTAACCGTACCTACCTCCCTAGTGTAAATACACGAAGTTCATTATCCTATCTTCGGTGGGAAGTATAATATCTAGCATCTTTTGTTGGTAGCACTTTCGAACCCAATAATCTGCTGCTATAACGATATAGGAGTGAAAAGCAGAGCTAGGAAGAATTCGTGTACCTAACAGCGGATAAAGAAATACAAACAAGGGCTACCGGTCTCTGGAGATGAAGATAAAATATTGCGAGGTATGTACTAAAGTGTAACAGGTTGTGATCGGCAATGGGGTTAGAGGCGCAACAAAGTGTGCTGACGGCGGTATCGGTTGCGGGCCGCAAGGAAAACGTGGTGCTAGGTTCAAGTGTTCATGTGTTCGGCTCAGGGACGCTCGAGGTGGTTTGTCATTCTTACTCAACCTCAAAGGCGTCGAAGGAAGAGTTAACTTCGAATCCAAGAGGATATCGGGAACATATTCAGGATCTAATGAGTAATCAGATCGACAACTCCTCATTCCGGGGCAAAGGCTATAGCTGGAGAGGTATCGGGGTAGAAATACTGCTTATCTTCCTCACTGGTTAGTTAAAATAGAAACACCCATAGCTTCTAGAAACCTTCGCAGCCTAAAACGAATAAAATGGCGACCCCCCGGAACGGCTAATGGGAAATGATAGATAATGGATTAGAGCTGGAGAGGGATGTGGGAGGCGCAGCCATCGGCAAAGAAGCGTCTTACTAACCGCTGGTCCAGAATCTCACCATGTTCGGCCGACTTTCATCGGCTTGAGTATATCGAAGGGTTCGAGACGCTAATGTCTATCGCTGTAAGATTCTAGATAGGGTAATTATGTCAGCAAAGCTACTTCGTCTCAGCTTCGCGATACACTACTAATATCATGGCCGCCGCGGCTCGAGATGAGGCCGAATACAATATTTAGACAATCAGAATATAGAATTATTTGGGTACTTGGGATAGATTCCGCCGCCTCTTCCTTCTGTTTTATTCAACTCTGATAGATCATCATCAGCTCTTCGTTCAACACACCACAAACTCAGCCAGCCATGTCTTCTAACTCGACTACTAACGGAACACCCGAAATGAAGAACGACTGTAGCGGTAATAACCCGGAGCCTATCGCCATCGTCGGCATGGGTAAGTAGTACTTGCAGGTTCGACGGGCACCTTCACTGACAAAATATTCTAGGTTGCCGATGGCCGGGAGACGTCCAAGACGCTTCGGGCTTGTGGGAGCTTTTGAAAAACAAGCAGACTGGCTACCGAGAATTTGGGGATCACCGCTTCCCCCTTAGCGGTTTTCACCATCCCAACCCAGATCGCCCAGGGAGCATCGCAACTCGCGGAGGTTTTCTGCTGGCGGAGGACCCCCGTCTATTTGATCCTTCCTTCTTCGGAATGACACCCCTAGAAGTAGAAACGAGTGAGTGACGCGGGAGATTTCCCTCTTTAAAAAAAGGGGGGGTTAAGCATCCCAGAAACTGCGAGAGAGTCGTTGCTAACTACACATATTTAGTGGATCCCTCACAGAGGAAGCTCCTCGAAGTCGTATACGAAGCATTTGAGAATGCGGGAGAGCCGTGGGAGAGCTTCTCTGGATCGCGCACCGGCGTGTTCGTTGGCAACTTCAGCACTGATCACACCCTTATCGCGGGAAGGGACCCGGATCACCCTCGACCCTATGCGAGCACTGGAAGCTCCATCAGCATTCTTAGCAACAGAGTCAATTATATCCTTAACCTGCTTGGCCCAAGGTAAGGTTGCTTATTAACTCGTACGCATGATATCAAATGCTAAGCACCTATTACAAGTGTTACTCTCGATACCGCATGCTCGTCATCCATGTATGCGCTCCACCTCGCCGTCACGGCTATTAGGAGCGGCGATTGCGACTCTGCCATCGTCGCCGCTTCCAACTGCATCATGGACCCCAGCGCTCAGCTCATGATGACGAAGCTAGGCGTACTGTCGGCCACGTCCACGTGCCACACCTTCGACGCCTCAGCAGATGGCTACGCCCGCGGCGAGGGTTTCGCTGCGCTATATCTGAAAAAGGTATCAGACGCTGTCAAGGGGGATTTCCCCATTCGCGCCGTCGTTAGGGGTACCGCCATCAACGCCAACGGTCGCACGGGCGGTATCACGCATCCCAGCAATCTGGGTCAGGAAGCTGTTATCCGCCAGGCTTACCAAAATGCTGGAAATCTTCCTCTAGGAGATACAACATACTTCGAATGCCACGGCACCGGGACTCCCGTTGGAGATCCGATCGAAGTATCTACCATCAGCGACGTTTTCTCTTCCGAGAAGTCGGCAGACGACCCGCTGTATCTTGGTTCCATCAAAACTAACTTGGGCCACACCGAATCTGCGAGTGCCATCGCCGGAATAATGAAGGTAGTACTAGCGTTAGAACATGGAGTCATCCCTCCTAGCGTCGGTGTTAAGAATCTCAACCCAAAAATTGACCTTGAAAAGGCCAAGGCAGTTATACTGCGGGAAATGACGCCCTGGCCTGCTGGCAAGATTCGCCGCGCCAGTATCAACTCGTTCGGATACGGTGGTGCTAATGGCCACTGCATCATCGACCACGTTAACAATGTCATTCCGAACTACGTTAAGCCCGGCGTTTATGCGGCACCTCAGCAGCCTCTGGTCGACGTAATCGAGGTTGATGGTCCTATCGACAACGCAACGGCGCCACCTCACTATCCCCTCGCAAACGAAGTTAAGTCGGTGCGAAAGGCCGACGCTGTCACTCGCGACTTGGTCGTTCTCCCATTCTCTGCTCACAATGAGGCTTCTCTCAAGTTAAACATTGCTGCCTTGGCCGATAATATTGATGCTCACCACCTCGCGGATGTCGCATATACCCTCTCAACTAAGCGCACTAAGCTGATGCAGAGAACCTTTGGCATCGTTAACAAACAAGATCCAGAGCAGTCTCTTAGAGAGAGTCTTGATAAACTTGCAGTTATCTCAAGTTCCGCAAAGACTGCAAAGCTCGGCTTCGTATTTACCGGCCAAGGTGCCCAATGGCCTGCGATGGGACGTGAGTTACGCCAGTACGCGGTATTTAGAAAATCCATCGAGTACATGGACTACGTCCTCAGTGCGCTCCCCAAGAAGCCCTCGTGGAAGATTGAGGACATACTTACCGGTGACTGCGAGCCGGAACGCATTCACCATCCCGAAGTCTCCCAAACCGTCTGCACCGCGGTGCAGGTTGCGTTGCTTGACCTTCTGTCCTCTTGGAACGTGCGTCCTTCGGGAGTCGTCGGCCACTCTTCGGGTGAGATGGCTGCTACTTACGCTGCCGGTCGCATCACGGCTGCAGAGGCTATCGCCGCTGCATACTTCCGGGGCCAGGCAGTATCGAAGAACAAGCGACAAGGTGCAATGCTTGCTGTCGGCTTAGGACAAGAAGAGGCACAAGAGTACCTCGTTGGTTTAGAGGAGAAGATCAGGATTGCCGCCGTCAACTCCCCCAACAGCCTCACGATCAGCGGCGACATCGATGCGATACAAGACTTGTCTAAAGTTCTCGACCGGGATAGGAAATTCAACCGTCTACTCCAGACCGGCGGAAATGCTTATCACTCGCACCACATGCGAGCTTTGGGCGAAGATTACGAGAGCCGCCTTTCCAAGGGTCTCGCTCGCGTGGCTGACTTGGGGCTCGCTGACCTCAAGCAGAGATATCCAGCAACAGCTTGGACGTCGTCCGTTTACCCCGACAAGGCAGCGCTCGGTATCGACGTTAACCCGCGATACTGGAGAGCTAACCTCGAGTCTCCCGTTAGATTCTCCGACGCGGTACTACGCATGACCAATTCAGAGTCTAACCCGATCGACGTTCTCGTCGAAGTGGGCCCGCACCCTGCTCTTAAGGGTCCGGTGTCCCAGATCCTAAAGAGCGTCGACGAAGCCAAGCCTTACTTCTCAACTCTCAAGCGCAAAGAAGACGCCCAAGTTTCTATCCTAAACCTTGCCGGGACATTGTTCTGCCTAAATGCTCAGATCGACCTGGGCCTAGTTAATTCGGTGGATGAAATCGATGTCGAAGATAGGCTGACCCTCGTCCACGGTAGCACGGCCGTAGACTTACCGCCTTACAAATACGCCTACGGGCCAATCCACTACTACGAGAGTCGATTCAGTCAAGAACTTAGATCTCGCAACATTCAAAGCCACGATCTCGTCGGATCTAAGCTTCCAGGTAACGCCAAGCTCAGGCCTCAATGGCGTAATATCTTACGCCTTAAAGACCTGCCTTGGCTCGGCGACCACAGGCTTCTGCCTCACCCGGTTTTCCCCGGTGCCGGCTACATTGCTATGGCCATAGAAGTAGCTTCCCGAGCTTACAACGAATTTCCCGAACCTTTCCCCATCACCGGATTCTCTCTGCGCAACGTCTCTATCAGCAATGCGCTACGCATTCCTGATGACGACTACGGAGTTGAAGTCCTCATCAGCTTGGAACTCGTCGACACTGCCACTGCAAAAGTTCCTGCCTGGACCAGCTTCTCTATCAGCTCCGTCGTCAAGGACTCGGATCAATGGACAAAGCACTGCTCCGGTCTCATCAAGGTTGAAATAGGCGCGCCTGTTTCGTCCAAGAAAATGTCTACCGAGATGGATGCCAGGGCCGTTAGCACTCGCGCTTGGTATAAGACGTTCAAGGAGATCGGCCTGGGCTATGGCCCTGCATTCCAGGGTCTACGCGAAATCCAAGCTGACCCTGCTCGGAAGTTAGCGGTGGCTAAGGTTGCTCTCGACACAACAGCAGGAACTATCAAGGGTGGAGAGTCGAGCTATGCGCTCCACCCGGCATCTCTGGATGCTATCTTTCAACTTGGCCTCATCGCCTGCCACGGCGGACAGACAAACGTTACTCACACCGCGTACGTTCCGACCCACATCGACAAGTTATACCTAAAGAATGGCAACACGGAGAGCTGGGGTACAGCTATCGCTGGTGGCGAGCTAAAGGGTTTGCGAGGAGCTTATGCCAGGATGCAGCTAGTAAACCAGTCTGGAGAGGTCGTCGTGGACTTACCTCAGCTTCGCTGCATCAGCTACACCGAGAAGCGGAGCTCTCAAGAACGAGATAAAGAGTTTAGCGCCCCCGTGATGCGTCTCTCTTGGAAGCCTGACGCCCGCAGCCTCAAGACGTCTCAAGCAGGAAAGTTATTCCCCCCGCCACAGGAGAATGTTGACAAGTGTTACTTGTTTGACGTCTTCGATAGGCTCGCCACCCTAATGGTTGTGGACATATATGAGCGCTACGGCGACAAGGTAGAGCTCGCACACGCGGCCGAAAACCAGCGAGGATTCATGAAGTGGGTGCGCAAGCGCATGAACGACGATAATGACTACGTTAAAGAGGCTAAGGAGCTATCGAGTGACGAGCGCCAACAGCTTATCAGCACGCTAGTCGAAGAGAACCAGCACTGCTCTGACGTCCGGATTGCCAGGGAGATCTTTAACAATATTGACGACATCCTCTACGAACGCAGGTCCGGTCTCGACGTCGTCGTTCCTAACGGCATGCTCACATCCCTATATGAGGAAGGCATTACCATGACTGGCGCATATCCGCAAGTCTTAAAGCTCTTCGAGTCTCTGGGTCACATAGAGCCTAGCTTGAACATTCTCGAGGTTGGTGCCGGAACCGGCGGCGCTACACGTGTCATTATGAAAGCACTCGCCAACGACAACGGTATCAAGCGCTACAAGGAATACACCTATACGGACGTGTCAAGCGGTTTCTTATCCTCCGCGCGGGAGGCTATGGCCAAATACCGAGATATGAACTTCTCAGTCTTGAACATCGAGAACGACCCGCTGACTCAGGGATTCGAACCCGTATACGACGTGGTTATTGCTTCCGAATGCTTACACGCCACGACTAGCATCTCTGAAACTCTTACCAACTGCCGCAGGCTTCTCAAGCCTGGCGGGAAGCTCATCGTGATTGAAAATACCAGGACAATCATCGGCCACGGTCTGGTGCTAGGAAACTTGACAGGTTACTGGAGCGGCATTCTGGACGGCCGCGTGGAGAGTCCCTTCTTGACTTTGGAGCAGTGGAACTCTGCTCTCGTGGCTGCCGGCTTCTCGGGAACTGATCTTTCTTTGGACGATTACCCCGCCCCTTACACGACCGCTTCTACTATCCTTGCTACCGCCGTCGAGGCTGACAGTGCCAAAGCTGCTCCCCAGGCTACCGAATCGAACGTGTACCTCCTATACTCCAACCAGCAGCCCGAGATACTAACCCAACTTGGTGCTGAGTTAGAACGCCGCCATATCGCATTCGAGATCCTGCCAATCAACCAGAGTGCTTACTTGCCGCCCAACTCCCGCGTCATCGCTTCTTTAGAGGATGACTTCTTGATGATCGACGCTAACGAACATCACCTTCAGATGGTCAAGAACATAGTTCGAAATGCTTCCAGCACCGTCTCAATCACAAGCACCGGTATCGTCAAGGGAACCAACCCAGACGCTGGCGTTGCGGCAGGTTTGCTACGCACCATTGGAACGGAGAATCCGACATCAAAGTTTTTATTTGTCGACATCGACCCCGCCAGCGACGTCAGAGACCCTAATCTAGCAAAATCGATCGTCGATCGAGCTCTAGCGCTACAGAGCAAGTCTACCGGCGAGAGCGAAGATCACGAGTTCGTGTGGCAGGATGGCTGCCTTTGGGTAAGCAGAGTTGCACCTGACGCCGCTCTCGGGGAATTTTATGAAAAGCTAGAAATGCTTCCCAGTCGCGCCGAGATGCTACCTTTTGGCCGTCACGGGCCCGTTCGTGCCGCCTTCGAAACTCCCGGAATCTTGACCTCTTTATACTTCAAGCCTTGCGAAGAGATGTGGAAGCCTCTTCCACAAGACTGGATTCAAGTCAAGGTTGCCGCCGTGGGTCTCAACTGGAAGGATCTCGCTATCTCAGCAGGTCGTTTCGACATGAACAACTTCTCTTCGGAATTCTCAGGCGTCGTGGACAAGGTTGGTGCCGATGTAATCGACTTCCGCCCAGGTGACAAAGTATACGGTATGGGTAAGGGTCACTTTGGTAATTACGTACGTACGCCGGCTAGACTCGCACAGCGGATGCAAGCGGGAGACGATTTTATCGAAGTAGCTACCATGCCTCTAGTATATATGACGGCAATTTACGCGTTCGAGCAAGCTACCCAGCTAAAGAAGAACGAGAAGGTTCTCATCCAATCTGCGACCGGTGGTTTAGGTCTCTGCGCCATCCAGCTCGCCCGATCCAAAGGAGCCGAGATCTTTGCTACTGCTGGTACCGCCGACAAGGCCCGTTACTTAACAGAGAAAGCAGGAATTCCCGCGTCTCACGTATTCTCCTCGCGCGACCCTAAGGATATTCCTAGGCTTATCGAAGCTAGCGGGGGTAAAGGATTCGACGTAATCCTCGGTACTTCGACGGGAGACATGTTACATGAGTCGCTCAAGCTCGTAGCACCTCTTGGCAGATACATAGATGTTGGCCGCGTCGACGTTCAGAACTCGATGACCATGGCTTTGGAGCTTTTCCAGAAGAGCGCCACCTTTTCGTCTTTCGACTTGGGCGTCGTTATGGACGCCAGCGCCGAGATGGGCCGCCTATTGATGGAGTCCGTCGATAAGCACTACCGCGCCGGACATATCGGACCTGTCAAGCCTGTTACCTCCTCGGACGTGTCCCAGCTGGACCAAGTGCTTCTAGGTTTCTCTAAGGGCACTCACATCGGTAAGCTAGTAGTTACCTTCCAAGATCCTGACGCATTGGTCAAGATGGTCCCACCGGTTCCCCGCGCCCAATTTGACTCCGAAGCTCGATACATCATCACAGGCGGTCTTGGAGGCCTTGGAAGAAGCATTGTCAGATGGATGGTCGAGCGCGGTGCTTGCGACTTCGTCATCTTATCTAGGAGCGGAACCCAGTCCAGTGAAGCCCAAGCTCTCGTAGCCGAATTAGATACTCGGGGAATCAAGGTGAGCTCTGTGCGATGCGATGTCAGCAAAGCCGACGACGTCCGCCGCGTGTTCCTCAAATATTGTCAGGACAAGACCATCAAGGGAGTCGTACACGCAGCCGTTTCCTACCAGGATTTATCGTTCGATAAGCTCAGTACGGAGCAGTGGACTTCCGGCCTCGCCGCCAAGGTCCACGGAACTCGTAACTTGCACGAAGCGACAAAATCCCTCCCTCTTGACTTCTTCGTCATGACCACTTCTTTAGAATCCGTCTTGGCCCTCGCTACCCAGAGCGCCTACACGGCCGCCAACAACTTCCAAGAGATGTTCGCACGATACCGTAGGAGCCAAGGCCTGCCGGCTTCCACAGCTTCCTTCGGTCTTATCACTGACGTGGGTTTCCTCAGCACGAGCACAACTACTCTCAACCTGATGGCCCGTAATAAGGCTCTGGGAGTGACGGAACACGAGTTCCTGAGGTACCTCGAGATCGCGTTCCTCAACAATAAGATTGGCGAAGACGCCGAGTCGTGGAGCGGGATTCAGGAAGATCCTCTTTCCGGTTCAACCATAATTACCTGTCTCGATCCGCGCGAGATGGCAGAAAAGAAGCTAGAGGAGATGGCTGCTAACAATGGGAACGTCGGCCCTACTCCTCGTTGGTACAGCGACGCACGAGTAGCGCAGGTGATGCGAGCATTCGAGGACGCTCAGAGACATCACGACGACGACGGGGCGCAGGGTAAGAATAAGGGCCACGGAAACTCGGCTGCCGCGGAACTCCGCCAGAGCTTTGAAGAGGCGATAGCCAAAGGTCCCGAGGAGCGCAGCAAGACTCAGGCGTTGGTAACATCCGCCGTCGCAGCAACAGTGGCGCAGGTGTTATTTATCGACGTGTCGGGAGTAGACACTAACCGCACGGTTGCTGATTACGGCGTAGACAGCCTGATCGCCGCAGAGCTGCGCAACTGGTTTAACACCGCATTCGGAGCAGATATCAGCATGCTGGACTTGCTGGATACCAGGACATCCATGAAGGACTTGGCGGGAATGATTGTGGACGGCGCTCTGGCTGCTTAATTAGACCGTGTAGACCGTGTAGACATAATAGCGCGCAAGGCCGCGAGCGACTACGAGACATTTGCGCGAAAGGATATATTTTCTTATGCTATACATTTATAAATGAGGGTTGGGAACCAGGAGTTCTAAAGGGCGGTTTTCTAAATAGTTATATGCTTTCCTTAGGGTAAGGATTAGAAATTTTTTGAAAAATATTTCGAGCAATATTGTTGCTTAAAATATTTACCATAATTTCATTTGCTATTATATATTATTAAAATATTTTTAATAATAATATTACTTGAAATATTTATTATAATTTTATTTATTATTATATATTATTAAAATATTTTAAATAATAATATTATTTAAAATATTTATTATAATTTTATATAATATATTATATATTAAAATATTTTAAATAATAATATTATTTAAAATATTTATTATAATTTTATTTATTATTATATAATATTAAAATATTTTAAATAATATTATTATTTAAAATATTTATTATAATTTTATATAATATATTATATATATTAAAATATTTTAAATAATATTATTATTTAAAATATTTATAATTTTTATTATATTATTATTATTTTTAAAAAATATTTATTTATAATTTAAAATTAAATATATGTTATTTTTTAAATATTATTAAAAGATATAATTAATTTAATATTATTTATAATAAAATTTTTAATTAACTTTTATTTAATTATTTATTATAATTTTTATTTTATTAATTTATTTATTATATTTAATTTAATAATATAATATATATTAATTTTATTTTAATTTAAACTTTTTAATAATATAAATATTAAATTATAAAGTATTTTTTAAATAATTTAAAAGTTTTAATTTATATTAAATATATAATTTTATAAAACTTTTAAATTATAATTTTAAATTAATTTATTAAATAAGTTTTTATTTTATTATAAAATATTAATTAAATTTATAACTTTTTTTTTATTATATAAATTTTATATATATTTTAAATAAAAAATTAACTTTTTATAATTATTATAATAATTAAATATTATAATTTTAAAAAATATTAAAATAAAAGAAATTTTTTTTTATAAATATATTTATTTTAAATATTAATTTAATATATTAAAATATTTAAATTTATTTAAAAATATTATTATTTTTTTATTTATTTATATTAATTATTTATTTATTTAAATTTATTTTAAAATTTATATTAATTAATTATTTTTTCCTTTAAATTTACTTAAAATATATTTATATTTATATTAATATTTTTTTTATTTTTATTTTTTAATTTTATTTTAATATTATTATTAAAATTAATATACATTAATATATTTAAAATAATTTAAATATTTATTTTTTTTTAAGTAAAAAATTATAAAACTTATAATTTTTATTTTATATAAAGTATTTTTTTTAATATTTATTATAAGTAATTTCTTTATTATAATATTTATTAATAAATTAATTAATAAATAATAAATTTAATTTATAAAGTAATATATAAATAAAAGTTATATTAAAAGGTTTTTTTTATTAAACTTTAAATTATTTTTTAATTTAATTATTTAAATCATTTATATTAATTTTTTTATATTTTATTAAAATTTTTAATTTAATTATATAAACTTTTATTACACTGTTTTTATATAATTATATTTAATTATATAATTTTTATTTAAAATAATATTAATAATATAAAAATTTAATATTTTTTAATAAAACTTTATAATAAATTAAAAATTCATTTTTTTTAAAAGTAATTTAATTATTTAATTTTAAAATTATGTAAATATAAATTAATTAATAATATAATATAACGTTTTTACCTTATAAATTTTTTTTTTTAATATTTAATTATAATATATTAATAAATTTAATATTTTTTATTTTTTATAATTATATAAAAACGTTTATTTTTAATTATAATTAAATTAATATAATTAATAACTTTTTTTCCTTTTTTTTTTATATTATTTTTATTAAAAAACTTTTATATATAAATTTTATATTTTTATAATAATTATAAAATTATTAATTATTATTATATATAAGATTTTTTATACCATTTATTATATATATAATATAATAAATAATAAAAGGATTTCATTAATTTTTAATTATTTTAAATATAAATTAATAAATTTTAAATATTTATTAATAATTTTTAAATTTATTAATAATATATATATATTTAATGAATTATTTTTTTTTTATTTAAATAATATTTTAAATAATTTATTTTTTTAATTAAAAATAAATATAATATATTTTAAATAATTATAATAAAATATAATTATAATTATTAATAAAAAAAGTTTTTAAATTAATTTAATATTAAATTAAAATTATATAAATAAAAATTATATTTATATTAAATATATTAATATAATAAAATAAATATATATATATATATAATATATAATAATAAATAAAAATATTTTTAAAGTTATATTATATTTAATTTATTTATATAAAAATAAAAAATTCAATTATATTAATTATTTATTTTATAAAAAATATAAATGGTTAATTAAAGTTATAAGTTTTAATAATTATATTACTTATAAAGTAATACGGTTATAAGGTAATTACATTAAATTAATTAATTAAA